>QXEO01000370.1:52560-86644 GCA_007115705.1 Dactylis glomerata | reverse complement strand
TGCAAATCAAGGCGAAAACGAAAACCAAAAGCAGTAGCGGAAAAAGTAGAACGCTCGATTTTTAATAAGAGTGAAAACTAGAGCATTCTTTGCAAATGAAAACGAGTACATCTCCTCCAAAGGAAATTTGTTGGGGTCCAACCATTTATTGCAGCAAACAAACAAACTAAACAAACTAAGAAAACTAAAACAACTGACGCTCCAAGAAAAACACATAGTGCATGAAGCAATAAAAATATAGTGTTTTGAAAGGTGACCTGATTTTTGCCGATGAAGAAGGGGTGCCTCGGGGGCATCCCCAAGCTTTGACGCTTGTACTTCTTTGATATTTCTTGGGGTGATGCATGGGCATCCCCAATCTTGAGCTTTTGTCCATTCTTCAACTCATCTCATCATTCTCCAATCCCTACACTTGAAAACTTCCTTCATACAAAACTAAACACAATTCTATTAGCAACATTAGTGTAAGCATAAAATATATTCAACCTCTTTTAGCTTCAGGTTTCAACTCAAAACCACCACATATAAAGTATATACTACTTTAGCAACTTCCACAAGAGTTCCATGATTAAAAAAAAGAACTCAAAAGAAAGCGAATAAGTGGCAAAAACAAATATTAGCAGAAATCTGTCAAAACTGGACAGCTGACAATGGACGAATTTTTGAGGGATTTTCTGTTGCTCAAATCAAAAAGTGTTCAACTAAGAAAAGTTTGGATATAACCTGGGGCATATGCACAACAAATCGCAGGTCCAAAATATATACAGAGAATTTTCACGAATTTTTACGGTGCAGCACCGAAAACAGTTTCAGGACAGCAATAACCCCAAATCTTTACCTCACTCAAATTAGAGGCTTCTCTTGGCACAAAAACGAAATAAACAAGATAAGGAGCGGTCATTACAGTAGTAATGACTTCCAAGACTCAAATAAAAGAAAAAGTACTGAAAAGTAAACAATGGGTTATCTCCCAAGAGTGCTTTTCTTTAACGCCTTTGAGCTAGGCGCAGAAAAGTGCGAATCAAGTAATATCAATAGATGAAGCATCAAGCTCATAATTTGCTCTAAGAATAGAGTCAAAAAGCAATTTCTTTCTTTTCCTAGGGAAGTGTTACATACCTTTCTTTAATGGGAATTGATATTTGATAGTGCCTTCCCTCATATCAATGATAGCACCTACAGTTCGAAGAAAGGGTCTTCCCAAAATAATAGGACATGAAGCATGGCATTCAACGTCCATAACAAGAAAATCAACGGGAACAAGGTTATTGTTAACCACAATAAGAACATCATTAATCCTTCCCAAAGGTTTCTTCTTAGCAACATCAGCAATAGGAACATCAAAATAACACTTTTCAAGCGGTGGTAAATCAAGCATGTCATAAATCTTTCTAGGCATGATAGAAATACTAGCACCTAGATCACATAAAGCATGGCAATCATAACCATTAACATGCATATCAATGATGGGTTCCCAACCATCTTCTAACTTCTTGGGAACAGAGGCTTTTTGCTTCAACTTTTCATCCCTAATCTTTATGAGAGCGTTGGTAATATGCTTAGTAAAAGCAATATTTAAAGAACTAGCATTGGGAGTCAAAGCAAGCTTTTGCAAGAACAAAATAACTTTAGATATATTGCAGCCATCAACATCAAAATCATTAAAAGTAATAGAGCTATCATCTCCCACACTCTGAAAAATTTCAGCACTCTTTTGAGAAAAAGTTTTGGCAGTTTTAAGCTTTTTAACACAAGGAGTGTGAGTTTTCTCTACACCAATCAAAGTAAGAGGGTTGCTATCAGTAGGAATAACATCATTAGAGGTAGTAATAGTACATACCTTCATCTCTCTAGCCATCTCATCTTCTCTTTCCCACCTGGCATGCAATTCCGCTAACAATCTAATATTTTCATCAATTCTAACTTGGGTAGCATTAGCGGCAGCAACAACATTGCTCACATTCACATCATTAGGAAACACTTTTAATTTCAGAAGTTCAACATCATGAGCAAGGCTATCAACCTTAGAAGCAAGAATATCAATTTTGCCTAACTTTTCCTCAAGAGACTTATTAAAAGCAGTTTGCTTACCGATGAAGTCCTTGAGCATTACCTCAAGCTCGGAGGGCGCAGCCCTAGTGTTGTTGTAGGAGTTACCATAAGAGTTACCATAACCATTACCATTGGTAGAAGGATACGGCCTATAATTGTTACTAGCAAAATTGTTCCTATAAGCATTGTTGTTAAAATTGTTGTTTCTAATGAAATTCACATCAACTTGCTCTTCTTGAGCAACCAGAGAGGCCAAAGGAACATTATTAGGATCAACATGAGTCCTATCATTAGCAAGCATAGCCATAATGGTATCAATCTTATCATTCAAGGAAGAGGTTTCCTCAACAGAATTTACCTTCTTACCTTGTGGAGCTCTCTCGGTGTGCCATTCAGAATAATTTACCATCATGTTGTCGAGTAGCTTTGATGCGGCGCCCAAGGTAAGGGACATAAAAGTGCCTCCAGCAGCTGAATCAAGTAGGTTCCTTGAAGAAAAATTTAGTCCTGCATAAAAAGTTTGGATAATCATCCAAGTAGTCAGTCCATGAGTGGGGCAATTCTTTACCATAGATTTCATTCTTTCCCAAGATTGAGCAACATGTTCATTATCAAACTGAGTAAACTTCATAATATTGCTGCGCAAAGCTATAATCTTAGCAGGAGGATAGTATCTACCAATAAAAGCATCCTTACACTTAGCCCATGAATCAAGACTATTCTTAGTCAAAGACAGCAACCAATCTTTAGCCTTTCCTCTCAAAGAAAAAGGAAACAACTTGAGCTTAATAATATCACTATCAACATCCTTATATTTCTGCATCTCACATAGCTCAACAAAATTGTTGAGATGAGCTGCAGCATCTTCAGTACTAGCACCAGAAAATTGCTCTTTCATAACAAGGTTCAATAAAGCAGGCTTAATCTCATAAAAGGTGGTAGCAGGAACAGGTGGTGCAATAGGAGTGCAGATAAAATCACTATTGTTCGTGCTAGCAAAGTCACACAACTTGGTGTTTTCAGGAGTACCCATTTCAGCAAAACGAAAGTAAACAAGTAAAAACAACTACCAAGGATTCTAATTTTTTTGGGTTTTTGATAAAAAGTAATGCAGGTAAAATAAATAAAGTAAAGCAAAACAAATAACAAAGTAAAGAATGTGTGTGCGAAGAACTCCCCTCGCAGAAGTCTTCTCTCTTCCCCGGCAACGGCACCAGAAAAGAGGCTGCTACTCGTGTGATGATGACGCCAGAAAAGAGCTGTGGCGTTTAGTTGACGTGGGAGCAGTAAGTCCTTGTGCGTGGTGAATGACCAGCCCGTTGGGAACCCCAAGAGGAAGGTATGATGAGTGTAGCAGCAAGTTTTCCCTCAGTTAAGATACCAAGGTTTATCGAACAGGAGAAGGGAGACGGTGACGACTGAAGGTGTTTGTGGAACCTGCACACACACAAACAAATACTTTGTTCCCAACTTGCGATGAGGTTGTCAATCTCACCGGTTTGCTTGAAACAAAGTTTATGAGTGTATCGAGTGGAAAACAGTAGTAATATGCGAGTAAAGTAAACAGTGCGGGAAAAGTAAACAGGTGATTGCAATATGATTAAAATAGGACCGGGGTCCACAGTTCACTAGTGGTGTCTCTCCATAGATAAATAACATGCTGGGTAAACAAATTACAGTTGGGCAATTGATAGAATAAAGATAACGTGATATGTCAAGAAGATCACTATGAGATTTACTCTGGGCATTACAACAAAATACATAGACCGCCATCCAACTGCATCTATGACTAATAATCCACCCCCGGGGATATCATCCGAACACCCTAGAAGTATTAAGTTGCGAACAACAGATAATTGCATTAAGCAAAGTGTGTAATGTAAACAAAGCATATGCCCTTGAGCATATGAATGTTGTTTTCTCCCTAGTAGCAACAGCACATCTACCACCTTAGAGGTTTCTGTCACTCCCCCAGGTGAAATAGAGGCATGAACCCACTATCGAGCATAAATACCCCCTCTTGGAGTCACTAGCAACTACTCGGCCAAGATAGCTACTAACAACGGAGAGCATGCAAGATCATAAAAAACATAGAGATAACAAAACATATAATTCAGTACAGCAACTTAATCATAAACACCAATATTCATCGGATCCCAACAAACCAACATCATAGTATTACATAACGGTGATCTCAATCATGTAAGGCAGCTCATGAGATCTAAACATGAAGCACATGGTGGAGAAGACAACCAGCTAGCTACTGCTATGGACCCATAGTCCAAGGTAGACTACTCACTCATCGCTCCGGAGGCAAGCATGGCGATGAAGAAGACCTCCGGTGGCGATTCCCCTCTCCGGCAGGGTGCCGGGAAGAGCTTGTGGACCCTCCCGATCTTCGGGTCGACGGCGGCGGCGGATCGCGATGTATTCTGGAAAACTGATCGGGCCCTTAGGTTTTTCTCATCGGGGGGTACTTATAGGCGAAGGGGCAATGTCAGGAGAGGGACCAGGTGTCCTCACACAGGGGTGGCGCGGCCAGGGGCCAGGCCGCGCCGCCCCCTTGTGTGGGGCCCTGGTGGCCCCCCTCTGACACTTCTTCGGATGTCTGGAAGCTTCCGGGTAAAATATGACTTCAGGAACTTGTTTCGTCCAATTCTGAGAATATTTCCTGTGTATCACTTCTGAAACACAAAAACAGCAGAAAACAGGAAACTGGCACTGTGGCACCTCGTTAATAGGTTAGTTCCGGAAAATGTATAAAAGTGCCACTAAGTGTAACGAAACAATAGGCAAATGGTGTAAAAACAAGCATGGAGCATCAAAAATTATAGATACGTTTGAGATGTATCAGGCACCCCTTCTTCATCGGCAAAAATCAGGTCACCTTTCAAAACACTATATTTTTATTGCTTCATGCATTATGCATTTTTCTTGGAGCGTCAGTTGTTTTTAGTTTTTAGTTTTGTTTAGTTTTGTTTGCTGCAATAAATGGTTGGACCCCAACAAATTCCTTTTGTAGAAGTTGCCTTGCTTTTCATTTGCCAAGAACACTCCGTTTTTCACTCTTATCGTTTCAACGAGTGTTCTCTTTTTCTAGAACTGCGTTTAGCTTTCGATTTTCGCCTTGATTTTTGTTCAGATCTTGTTATATCTTTGCATCAAGGTGTATTTTGACCCCTGGTCCATGTTGGTTTTCATCAAAAGAGTTGTTTATAAAAAGTTTGAATGGTGTTGGAAAAGAGAAAAAGCTTTATGCAAAAAAGTGGTACAAGAAGGAGCTTGTGTAGACTGCGGCCTAGGCTTTTGCATGTCATGCTTGATGTCTTTTTGATAGCATGCTTAGTGGTTTTGCTGTAGCATGACTTGTCTCAAATGACTGAGATTGCTTAATGAGCCTTTGAAAAAATCATGCATTGTTTTAATTATTTGGAAGCATTATTTTGGTTTTCTCCTTTGATGCTTTATTTGGGTTGACTTGGCGCATGCTCACACATGTTAGACTCATACAAAGTTGCCATTGCCTCTATGATCATTTAGTTTTTGACTTTTGATGTCATCTTATGCTTCTTTTAATGTCGCCTTGTCGCTATGCATGATTATGGTCATTATTGCTCTCTTAGTTGGCCGCTCCCAGTCTTTTGCTAGCCCTCATTTTGTACTGAGTATGAGCTCTACTCATGCATCCAACTCCTAAAAACTAAGTTTGCCATTGTGTCCACTATAAATTCCTATGCATGGTATTTGTAAGCCATTCCAAGTAAATTTTCATGTGCTACCTTCCAAAACTTTCAACTACTTCTTGTTTTGTGCCACTATTTTTAGCTCATGGGGATGTAGTGGTCGGAATTGCTATCTTCCATATTAAATTAAGTACCCCTCGACTAGGCAGCTTCATCTGCTAGTCATTAATTTTGCATGAGAGCTGGTCAGACCATTGCAATCTAATTCTAAAAAGAAAAAAAGGACTCCTCCATGGTATGTGAATGTTGGTGGGCACCCGATGGAATCGGTTAGCCATGGTTTGAGAAAGGAAAAAGGTGGGGAGGAGTGCCAAAGCTTTATAAAAGAGCACCAATGTGCCAAATTTTCAAAGAACTCGGAACCGCTCTCACTTGTTTATTATGGAAGATAGTAAGACCCCATTGCCAGTCGTTGACATGAAACAACCACCTCTCAAAACCCAATTTTTCTCTCTGTTTTACAAATGAAAAGCTCTAGCACATGTTTAATCACTGCTTCCCTTCGCGAAGGGCCTTTCTTTTACTTTTATGTTGAGTCTCCACCTTCTACCTTTATGCACCGTCTAAGAGAGCATAGTTGTCATTTTGAGTATAATGTGCATTGTCCCAAAGTTTTCATTGATTGATTCATATTGTTGGTTTCACTTGTTCTCAAATTACTTGTATCTAGTCGCCCTCTTAAACTTGAAGGTGTCCTATGCATTTATGTTTTGCTCTCCATGAAGGACAAGCTAAAAACCATTTGTATATTTTTCCTTATGATTTGAACACACGTTTGACTTTCATTGTTTCATTTTCATGATCTTTCATTTGTGTTCTTTTTCATGTTATAACATGGTTGCTAAGTTTCTTCTATCAAGATTATATCTTGCATGCCCATGTTTTAAGTTCTTTTGATCCCAGCGCACAACGCTTACATAGTTGGTCAAGATTATGTAGGTGCATGTCACCTCAAAAATTATTTCTTTTGTTATCACTTACCTACTCGAGGACGAGCAGGAGTTAAGCTTGGGGATGCTGATACGTCTCCAACGTATCCATAATTTTTGATGCTCCATGCTTGTTCTTACACCATTTGCTTAGTGTTTCATTGCACTTCGTGGCATTTTTATGCATTTTCCGGAACTAACCTATTAACGAGATGCCACAGTGCCAGTTCCCTATTTTCTGCTGTTTTTGTGTTTCAGAAAAGTTACACAGGAAATATTCTCAGAATTGGACAAAACAAAAGCCAGACGTCCAGAAATTTACCGAAGCTTCCAGAGAACCGAAGAGGAGATGGAGAGGAGCCACTGGTGGGCCACACCACCAGGGGATGCGGCCTAGGGCTGGCCCGTGCCCCCCTGTGGTGAGCCCCACCAGGTCCACTTCTGACGCCGCCCCTTCTCCTATAAAGACCCCCCGACGGGAAAAACCTAAATACCCGATCACTTTTCCAGAATACATCGCGATCCGCCGCCGCCGTCGACCCGAGATCGGGAGGGTCCAGAAGCTCTTCCCGGCACCTTGCCGGAAAGGGGAATCGCCACCAGAGGTCTTCTTCATCGCCATGCTTGCCTTCGGCGTGATGAGTGAGTAGTCTACCTTGGACTATGGGTCCATAGCAGTAGCTAGATGGTTGTCTTCTCCACCATGTGCTTCATGTTTAGGTCTCGTGAGCTGCTTTACATGATCGAGACTACTGTTATGTAATTCTACAAGTTGTGTTTGTTGGGATCCGATGAATATTGGTGTTATGATTGAGTTGATGTGCTGAATTTTATCTTATGTTATCTCTATGTTGTTTATGATCTTGCATGCTCTCCGTTGTTAGTAGCTATCTTGGCCGAGTAGTTGCTAGTGACTCCAAGAGGGGGTATTTATGCTCGATAGTGGGTTCATGCCTCTATTTAATCTGGGGGAGTGACAGAAACCTCTAAGGTTGTAGATGTGCTGTTGCTACTAGGGGAAAACAACATTCATATGCTCAAGGGCATATGCTTTGTTTACATTACACACTTTGCTTAATGCAATTATCTGTTGTTCGCAACTTAATACTTGTGGAGTTCTTGGATTGATTCGCCACAAGTGGATTATTAGTCATAGATGCAGTTGGATGACGGTCTATGTATCTTGTTGTAATGCCCAGAGTAAATCTCATAGTGATCCTCTAGACATATCGTGTTGTCTTTATTCTATCAATTGCCCAACTGTAATTTGTTTACCCAGCATGTGTTATTTTATCTTATGGAGAGACACCACTAGTGAACTGTGGACCCCAGTCCTATTTCCATTATATTGCTACCATCTGTTTACTTTACTCGCACTGTTTACTTTACTTGCATATTATTATCACTTTCCACTCGATATGCTCATACCCTTTGTTTCAAGCAAACCGGTGAGATTGACAACCTCATCGTAAGTTGGGAGCAAAGTATTTGGTTGTGTTGTGTGCAGGTTCCGCGTTGCTACTGGTTGAAGACGAGTCAACAAGAATCGTTAACGGCGCCCTTGTTGGAGTGTTAGTAGGCTAGTCAGCATCACCTTCTAGAGTATTGACTTTTTCCTGGACGACTAAACCTTGGTTTCGTTCTGAGGGAAAAACTTGTTGTTGTGCTCATCATACCTTCCTCTTGGGGTTCCCAACTGGACGGTGAAAAACCATCAACACCGCGCCGCATCAAGATGCGTCGTCGAATGTCCACTATGGGCATGCTGTAAATTTCCACCATGAATTATGCATGGCTTAGATTGGCGGCCCAGGCATTTCTCTAACATGTATACAAACTCCATGATCCCGCAAGATTCCCAACTTATTTCACATCGCGAGTATCCATAAACAAAAGATCACGATATCAACTCAAATAAGAGAAGTGCAATGTTGAAAGCTTACCCCATGACGACATGGTTTGGCTCATTTCCAACTTACAACTTGCAAGCATAACGTCAACATAAAATAGCCACAATGTCAAAATTATTAAAAACTGAGAAAAGTAAAGTGTGCCATCAGGTTCGTGAGAGCTTTACTGACTAATTTTCACATAACACCAAAAGAGTTTAATTTGAAGGATAGATAAAAGTAAGTCAAATGTACTTTGGAATAGCAAATTGCTAATAGGTATGTATGGTGGACACATTGGAATAACTTGGTTTTTGGGAGTTGGATGCACGAGTAGAGCTCATACTCAGTACAAAATGAGGGCCAGCAAAAGACTGGGAGCGACCAACTAAGAGAGCAATAACGGCCATAATCATGCATAGCGACAAAACATCATTAAGGGAAGCATAAAATGGCATCGAAAGTCAAAAACTAAATGATCATAGAGGCTTATGGCGACTTTGTATGAGTCAAACATATTGTAAGCATGCGCCAAGTCAACCCAAATAAAGCATCAAGGAGAAAACCAAATTAATGCTTCCAAATAATAAAAACAAGACATGATTTTTCAAAGGCTCATTAAGCAATCTTAGTCATTTGAGACAAGTCATGCTATAGCAAAAATCACTAAGAATACTATCAAAACGACATCAAGCATGGCATGAAAAAGTCTAAGCCGCAGTCTAAACAAGCTCCTCTTTGTACCACTTTTTTGCATGAAATTTTTTCTCTTTTCCAACACCATTCAAACCTTTTTGAAACAACTCTTTTGATGAATACCAATATAGACCAGAGGTACAAATACACCTTGATGCAAAGATAAAATAAGATCTGAACAAAAATAAAGGCGAAAAATGAAAGCTAAACGTAGTTCTAGAAAAACAGAACAGTCGTTGAACGATAAGAGTGAAAAATGGAGTGTTCTTGGCAAATGAAAAGCAAGTAAATCTTCTCCAAAAGAAATTTGTTGGGGTCCAACCATTTATTGCAGCAAACAAAACAAATGAAAACTAAAAGCAAAAGTAAAGACGCTCCAAGAAAAACGTATAGTGCATGAAGCAATAAAAATATAGTGTTTTGAAAGATGACCTGATTTTTGCCGATGAAGAAGGGGTGCCTCGGGGTCATCCCCAAGCTTTGCTGCTTGTACCTCTTGGATATTTCTTGGGGTGACATGGGCATCCCCAAGCTTGATCTTTTGTCCATTCTTCATCTCATCTCATCATTCTCCAATCCCTACACTTGAAAACTTCCTTCATACAAAACTTCACACAATTTTATTAGCAACGTTAACATAAACATAATAATGAATCAGCCCTTTTTGGTTCAGATTTCAACTCAAAACCACCACTTATAAAGCATATACTACTGTAGCAACTCCCCCAAAAGTTCCGTGATCAAAAGAACTAAAAAAGAAAGCGATCGAGAGGCAAACACAAATAGTGGCAGAAATCTGTCAAAACAGAACAGCTGACAAAGGTCGATTTTTTCGAGGACCTTCTGTTGCTCAAATCAAAAAGTGTAAAACTAATGAAAGTTTGGATATAACCTGGGGCATATGCACAAGAAATCTCAGGTCAACAAGATATTCTGAGAATTTTCACGAATTTTTACGGTGCAGCCCCAAAATCTGTTTCAGAACAGCAACTTCCCCAAATCTTACCTCACTCAAATTAGAGGTTTCTCTTGGCACAACAACAAAATAAAAAGGATAAGGAGTGGTTATTACAGTAGTAATAACTTCCAAGACTCAAATAAAAGAAAAAGAACTGAAAATAAAACATTGGGTTATCTCCCAAGAGTGCTTTTCTTTAACGCCTTTGAGCTAGGCGCAGAAAGTGTGAATCAAGTAATATCAAATGATGAAGCATCAAGTTCATAGTTTGCTCTAAGAATAGAGTCAAAAAGTAATTTCTTCCTCCTTCTAGGGAAGTGTTCCATACCTTTCTTGAGTGGGAATTGATATTTGATGGTGTCTTCCTTCATATCAATGATGGCAGCTACAGTTCGAAGAAAAGGTCTTCCCAAAATAATAGGACATGAAGCATTGCATTCAACATCCATAACAAGAAAATCAATGGGAACAAGGTTGTTGTTAACCATAATAAGAACATCATTAATCCTTCCCAAAGGTTTCTTCTTAGCAACATCAGCAATAGGAACATCATAATAACACTTTTCAAGCGGTGGTAAACAAAGCATGTCATAAATCTTTCTAGGCATAACAGAAATACTAGCACCTAGATCACATAAAGCATGGAAATCAAAACCATTAACATGCATATCAATGATGGGCTCCCAACCATCTTCTAATTTTTTGGGAATAGAAGCTTTTTGCTTCAACTTTTCATCCCTAATTTTCATGAGAGCATTGGTAATATGATTTGTAAAAGCAATATTCAAAGAACTACCATTAGGACTCAAAGCAAGCTTTTGCAAGAACAAAATAACTTTAGATATATTGCAGCCATCAACATCAAAATCATTAAAAGAAATAGAGCTTTCATCTCCTACACTCTGAAAAATTTCAGCACTCTTTTGAGAAAAAGTTTTTGAAGTTTTGGGCTTTTTAGTACAAGGAGTGGGAGTTTTCTCTACACCAATCAATGTAAGATAATTGCTAGCATTTGGAACAACATCATTAGAGGTAGTAATAGTACATATCTTCATCTTCCTAGCCATCTCATCTTCTCTTTCCCACCTGGCATGCAATTCTGCTAACATCCTAACATTTTCATCAATCTTAACTTGAATAGCATTAGTAGCAGCAAAAGTATTATGTTCCTTCACATCATTAGGCAACACTTTTAATTTAAGAAGTTCAACATCAAGAGCAAGGCTATCAACTTTAGAAATAAGAATATCTATTTTACCCAACTTTTCCTCAACAGACTTGTTAAAAGTAGTTTGCTTACTGATGAAGTCCTTGAGCATGACTTCAAGCTCAGAGGGTGTGCCCCTAGTGTTGTTGGAGGAATTACCATAAGAGTTACTATAACCATTACCATTGGTAGAAGGATACAGCCTATAATTGTTGCTAGCAAAATTGTTCCTATAAACATTATTGTTGAAATTATTGTTTCTAATGAAGTTTACATCAACATGCTCTTCTTGAGCAACCAAAGAGGCCAAAGGAACATTATTAGGATCAACATGAGCTCTATCAGTAGAAAGCATAAGCATAATAGCATCAATCTTATCACTCAAGGAAGAGGTTTCCTCAACAGAATTTACCTTCTTACCTTGTGGAGCTCTCTCGGTGTGCCACTCAGAATAATTTACCATCATGTTGTCAAGAAGCTTTGTTGCGGCGCCCAAGGTAAGGGACATAAAAGTGCCTCCAGCAGCTGAATCCAATAGATTTCTTAAAGAAAAATTCAGTCCTGCATAAAAAGTTTGGACAATCATCCAAGTAGTCAGTCCATGAGTAGGGCAATTCTTTATCATAGATTTCATTCTTTCCCAAGCTTGAGCAACATGTTCATTATCAAATTGTCTAAACTTCATGATATCACTACACAAAGCTATAATCTTAGCAGGAGGATAATATTTTCCAATAAAAGCATCCTTACACTTATCCCAAGAATCAATACTATTTCTAGGCAAAAATAGCAACCAATCCTTACTCTTCCTCTTAAAGAGAAAGGAAACAACTTAAGCTTAATAATATTAACATCTACATCCTTATACTTTTGTATCTCACATAGCTCAACAAAATTGTTGAGATGAGCTGCAGCATCATCAGAACTGGCACCAGAAAATTGCTCTTTCATAACAAGATTTATCAAAGCGGGTTTGATCTCAAAAAAATTTGCCTCAGGAGTAGGTGGCACAATAGGAGTGCAGACAAAATCATTGCTTTTGGTGCTAGTAAAGTCACACAACTTGGTGTTTTCAGGAGTACCCATTCTAGCAAAACTAAAAGCAAGTAAATAAAAGCAACCATAAAGGAAACTAATTTTTTTGTACTTTTGATAAAAAGATGCAAGCAAAAATAAAATAAAGCAAAACTAAAAACAAAGTAAAAGATTGTGCGTGCGAGACTCCCCTTGTAGAAGTCTTCTCTCTCCCTGGCAACGGCGCCAGAAAACTTGCTTGATGGTGCGGTGATGATGATGTAAATAACCGACCAGTTGGGAACCCCAAGATAAGGTATGATGGGCACAGCAGCAAGTCTTCCCTCAGTTATGAAACCAAGGTTATCAATCCAGTAGGAGAAAGCCAAACTTAAGAAGGTGATGCTTGCTAGCTTCGTGACACTCCGGACAATGGCGCCAGATAGTTTGTTGGTGTGTCTTCACCTAGCAGCAACGTGAAACCTGCACACAACACAAACAAATACTTTGCTCCCAACTTACGATGATATTGTCAATCTCACCGGTTTGCTGTAAACAAAGGAATGAGCGTATCGAGTGGTAAAAGGATTATAATAAAGCAAGTAAAGTAAACAGTGCAAGTAAAGTAAAATGGTGTAACAATGTAAAAGAAATTGGTCCAGGGTCCACAGTTCACTAGTGGTGTCTCTCCATAAGATAAATAAAGTATGCTGGGTAAACAAATTACAGTTGGGCAATTGATAGAGTAAAGATAACGTACATACATCACGAGGATCACTATGAGGTTTACTCTGGGCATTACGACAAAATACATAGACCGTAATCCAACTGCATCTATGACTAAAATCCACTCGCGGGGATATCATCCGAAGAACCCTTGAGTATTAAGTTGTGTACAACAGATAATCACATTAAGCAAAGTGCATAATGTAAACAAAGCAAATATCCTTAGACACAAGAATGTTGTTTTCTCCCTAGTGGCAATAGCACATCTACAACCTTAGAGGTAACTGTCACTCCCCTAGATCAAATAGAGGCATGAACCCAACTATCGAGCATAAATACTCCCTCTTGGAGTTACTAGCATCTACTCGGCCAAGATAGCTACTAGCAACGGAAAGCATGCAAGATCATAAACAACATAGAGATACCATAAGATAATATTCAGCACATCAACTTGACATAGTACCAATACTCATCGGATCCCAACAAACACAACATGTATGATTACATAAAGATGATCTTGATCATGTAGGGCAGCTCACAAGATCTAAACATGAAGCACATGGTGGAGAAGACAACCATCTAGCTACTGCTATGGACCCGTAGTCCAAGGTAGACTACTCACACATCACTCCGGAGGTGACCATGGTGGTGTAGAAGGCCTCCGGCAGGGATTCCCCTCTCCGGCAGGGTGCCGGGAAGAGCTCCTGGATCCTCCCGATCTCGATTCGACGACGGCGGCGGCTTGCAGTATGTTTCTGGGAAAAGCAATCCGTCCCTTAGATTTTCCCTACGAGGGGTCTTTATAGGCGAAGGGGCGTTGTCTGGAGGTGGACCAGGTGGGCTCACCATGGCTGGGCGCAGCCAGGGGCTAGGCCGCGCCCCCCTGTGGTGTGCCCAGGCTCTGGCCCCCCTCCGTCTCATCTTTGGTCTTCGCGAAGCTTCGGTAAAAATAGGAGGTTCGGCTTTTGTTTCGTCCAATTCCGAGAATATTTCCTGTGTAACTTTTCTGAAACACAAAAATAGCAGAAAACAGGGAACTGGCACTGTGGCATCTTGTTAATAGGTTAGTTCCGGAAAATGCATAAAAATGCCACGAAGTGTAACAAAACACAAAGCAAATGGTGTATAAACAAGCATGGAGCATCAAAAATTATAGATACGTTTGAGACGTATCATTACTCTTTTCATCTATTATGCTACTCAAGTGCTTTTATTAATGTGATCTCCAGAGACACCTTGTCCCATGGTGTGAAGTTGATAGTGTGTGCATCGTGTGTGGCTCTTAGGCTAATGATTACAGTAATACTTATCATGAGTTATAATTTGAGTTGGATGTCTCTAGGAAATTGTGGTGTTTGTCTGGAACCATCTAGGACGCTCAAGATGACAGTGTGGGGTTAACTAGATGGGGAATGCGAACTTCAAGGAGTGCTTTTATAGTCCTACACGGTGAATTGGTGTTCGTTATCCAACCAGAGAGTAGTTCAGGTGTAACACCCTACTTTTTGTATTACATGTTAAGACCAAGTTAATGCTTTATTTAGGATAAAATAAAACTTTTAATAAGATTTTATGTGCTTGTGTGCATGTGTGCTAGGGTTTGAAAACTCTTGTGTGTGTATGCATGATTTCATGTGCATATGTGAGATGTTAATTAGACCTTTTATCTTTGATTTCTTTCTTCTTGATTTCTGCAAATGTGAGTTGATATGTGTGATTGTTTGCAAAACTTTTCAAAGGCCATCCAATTTGTTTCAATATTAAAAACCAAACATTGACTTGCTTCACATTGCACTATCATTTCATGTGCATGTGTGGGTATTCTTTAAAATCTTTTCTTTTTGGTTTTCTTTTCCTCTTTAATTCTAGCAAGCTTGAGTGACCTAGGAGATTGACTCCAAACTTTTCAAAAACCTTCCCAAGCTAGAATTTGAACTGCATTTCAAATTTTGCGCGGGTTGACCTATCATTTCATGTGCACTGGGGTGTTTCTTTTTCTCAAGATTAAACACACCCCTCAACACCCTAGCCATCCTATCTTGCTAATGCTGATTAAGACCACCCCAGGAAGAGCCCAAGCATGCTTAGCATTTGGAAAAATTTGAAAGAAAGAGAGAGAGAAGGAGGCCCGAGCCATGCATGCCATAGATCTCTCCAAGATCTCGCAGCCCCTCTCTTTTCCCTCCACCACTCGCCAGGCGGGTATCTGCACCCAGGTGACTACCCTGCCCCACTTGTCGGCCTCTGGGGTAAACCCTAGCCCTCACCCGCGACCACGCCTTGTCCAGAGACCGAGGTCGAACACCTCGAGTCCCCCACCTCCTCTCTGTCTCTCCGACCAGATCAGCACGCGCAGCGACCATCCTCGACCTCACTAAGTCCTCAGGCGAAGCCCCTAGCTCGCTCGTGCACCCTAGCCACCGATCGACCCCCTACAGACGCCGGCCACATCACCCTGGACACGACCTCGCCCCCGACCTCACGTCCTTTCCGCGTCGCTCTAGCTCATGCGCGTGGAGAGAGGAGGCAACCAGGACCCCTCTGGCGCACACCAACTCCCTCTCTCCCCCTCTGACCTCGACACCACACCGCCCCGACCCGCCACTCACCTGTCGAGCACCTGCAGGACACCGTTGTGCTACAAGCGTGCGAGAGCTAGCCTCCAAAACCACCGCCCACGCCGCCGGCCAAGTCTACACCGCCCACTCCAGCCAATGCCGAGCCGCACCCCCCACTCCCTCTCCTCCTCTCTGCCCTAGATCACCGTGCACCGCCCCAGGGATAAAAAGCCAGCACCTCTCTCCTTCTCCCGTTTCTTTTTGCCCAGACCACTCCGCCACCCTCACACTCACCCACTGAGATGACCCAGAGCGAGCCAGCTCCTCTCCAGTGCGGAGAGGGAGCTCTACACTCCCGCAACACCCGAGGAGAAAGGTGGTGATGGCAGCCGTTTTTGACCGAAGCTCACTGCCATTCTCTTCCCTTTCTCTCTCTCATGATGCACAGCACTCATGCGCCGCTTTTCCCATGCCTAGGAGCTCCTGTTCGAGTTCGACGGAAGCTCGCTGGCGCCAACACGGGACGGGAACAATGCGAACACCCCCGACACCACCTGCAGCAACCTAGATCACACCGCGACCACCGAGCTCTCCTTCACGTCGCCGCCGCCGATTTGCATCATCACCAGCCCCTCCGACGAACCCTAGGTGAGCACGCTCACTTCTCCGGCGAGAACGTGCGGCAGCGCCGCCAGTTTTTGGTCGCCGCCGACCGGGGCGCGCCTGCATCGTCCGATCTGGATCGGACGAGCTCGTACCGCTTCGGTTAAGCGCCGACGCAGAGAGGCCGCAGATGGGCCAGCCTGGCTCACGTCCGCAGCGGTCCGGGCTGAATCCCGGCCTATTAATTTTTTTTAGGAAATGCTCTATTATTTTGATTTGCCTGCAAAGTTTAAAAATTCATAAGTATTCCTCTGTGAATGCAAATGGTGTGATTCAAATTTCTATGAGTAGCTTAGGGTATTATCTTTCAGATGGCATAGGTCTCATATCTGTAGGGTCAAGGTAGATCGAATGATAAATTGTGAAGTGAAATTAACCTCTTTTCAAACTTAAATGCAAATCTTGAGTTTTGTGTACTAAAATTGAGTGATTACAATTTCCAGTGATAGCTTAGTGAGTTATCTTGCATGACCCACTAGTTTTGCTATTTTAGGATTTATATCTTTGCAGTAGTATTTATTATGGCTATTTGTGTATTTAATCTTAGATAAATTACCATCTGCAGTAGGATAAGAATTTTGGGTTGAATCCAATTTCATTGGATTGTGTTTTGGAAGAGCTTTCCAAAACACTTTACCTCATGTTTTTCTGAAGCTCAGAGAAGATCTGAGATTTATTTTGGTATTCTTGTGTTATTTCATATTGTTTAATTCATAGGAAATTAACCACAAATTGTTTTTAGGTAAATCCAACTTTGTTAGGTTCTTAAGATTGTTGTCAACCTGCAAGTGTGCTAGGTATATTGTTTGATCCATTTGAATGCCTGCATGCTTGATTGGAGTGCTATGTTGTTGTGATTACTTCAAATAAGAAACCATAGTTTCTAATAGGATTAATTGCTAATTAAAAACCTATAAAAATTTATCTTGCTTTCTAAACATGTTTGTTTCTGATACTCTATGATGGTGTGGTATTGAGTGCTAAAATGTGTGTGACTTGTGCATGCTTGTATATTTACTGTGTGTTATTATTTTTCGGCGATGGAATCGAACGAGGAGTGTACCGAGGAAGGTGAAGTGTACGAGTACCAGGAAGAAGAGGACCAGGGATAAGCCAACCAAGGCAAGCCATCTAACTTGATGCATATCTGAATCCTATCTACTCAATTTGTAGGTTGCATAAAGGTTTATTAAAGTGCATGTTTTTTTGGCTCAAGCTCCACAAGCCAAATTATTATCATCCTTCAAGATGACCCCTTTGAACCCCTATTCATTACCCCCTCAGCAGTAGTGGCTGGTTGGTTAGCAGCAAAGCCTTTGGGAAACTTTAGTGGAGCCAAAAACTCTAGGATGGGAACACTCAAAGAAAGTTTCGAAAATGTTTTTTGAAAACCTTGGAGTAGTATCTACTCCACTGAAATGTTTTCAAAAGTGGTTTCCTTTGAACAAATGGAGGTTACTATGGAGTAAAGAGGAGTTGGTGGTTTTCAAATGACATTGGTGATCACTAGGTATCCACCGGAACAATTAACCCGTGTAACCACATTACCCCGGTATGGGACGGGGCTTAGTTTGAAGTTTATCTGCTTTAGTGTGGGGAGCCTCATACTATATAAGGGTTTGTAGGACCCTGGAATTTGGGTTGCCACCAGTTTGTGGGCAATAGTAAATCGGGATCCTTTGGGATTTATCCGGTCGGAAGACACTTGGGTTCTCCCACCGTGGCACTGGAACTACGCTCGACGGAGGTAGATGGCCAGGGTTTGCCGGGGAAGTTTACTCCCCAGGGTAGGCACCCGTACTAAGGTGGATAGATGGAGGACTCTGATCGACAATCCGAATACTTGAGTATGATGGTCCGTGGTGGTATCCCGGCGGATTTGTCGGATGGTGTGGGTAAAGTGTACAACCTCTGCAGAGTGTAAACCTATTCGAATAGCCGATTCCTCGGTCATGGACGGTTGGAATGGTCGCTATCTAGCCCAATGTCGGTTTTGTTTTACAAAGATGTTTTCGGGAAAGTGGAGAATGGTGTCGGACGGAGTACTTGGAGGGTACTGTCGTGGCACGGTTGTGGTTCGGAGTACTCATAGGGTACTGCCGAGGAAAGGTGGTGGTCATGTTCGATTGACCATTGTTATTCTTGGAAAGTAAATGAGTTTCCCCCTTCCCTAGAGCTTTTACTAAAAATGGTTTTACAAAAGTTCTTCTTTAATAAGGATATAGAGATGTCGTATGACATGCTATATCAACAAGAGAAACTATGATATAGAGATGTTGTATGACATGCTATATCGACATGAGAAACTATGAATAGTATAGAGCAACTAGCTTGAAACCATTTCCCCTTGCTACAGCCAAATAGCATGCAATTGTTCCTCTTAGGTGGTTTGCGAGTACAATTCCAAAATGTACTCACGGCTTTGTCCCTGGCTATTAACTTGGTCAGATTATGATAAAGATTACGATGATGATGGTGAGGAGTTCGACGACGCCGGTGCGAACTAGGATCCGTCTCCCGGTCAGTCGCCTGTAGGGTAGAGGCACGACATGGGCTACCTATGCTACTTTTGTTTCCACTGCAATGCTTAGTGAACTTGCCCTGCGAGGCATTTGAATTCGGCCAAGTGGCCATGTAAGACTAGTCAACTCGTTATGTAATGGATGATGTACTCTGTAATGCCAACTCTGTTATGTGGATTCATGACGGTCTTCGTGGGATCATGAATTGTATGCATAACGGGAATTTCGGGTGGTAAACCGGGGTCCCCACATCAGGGTAGCATAGTGAAGAAAAGATAATTATGTCTTCAATTATGATATCATTGTTGAGAGTGTCCACTAGTGAAAGTATGATCCCTAGGCCTTGATTCTAAGCATTGAAACACCGTTTACAACCAGTTCTGCTACATGTTTGCTTGCTGCCATTTTTATTTCAGATTGCAATTACCACTTATAATCATCCATATTACTTGTATTTCACTATCTCTTTGTTGAACTAGTGCACTGTAACAACCCAAATTTTTGGGAAATAGAAATAAATGGATTTATTAAAATACCAAATTTTGGAGACAACAAAAACTTTTATTTTGAATACAAGATTAATTTCTCGTCTTTTAAAACTTGTGAATTTGAGCATTTGCTCCCATGCTTCCAATAAAAAGAGTATGAGAAGGGTTTAAAACAAATCCTTTGATCCCCAATTTTTACATAAAGATCTTTGTTAAATTGAAATAGTTTTCTAACTATTAAATTTTTGTGCATGGTGACATGCTAAACCCATTTGGGTCAATTACCAAACCGAAATTAAGTCAAGCAATCCCAAACAAATAGAAAAGAATCAAGAAACTAAACTGCAACACAAAAACCTAAGTAGGAAGTGAGGAAGTAGTGATCTTAATAAAATTATTGATTACACTACTTTACCCCTTTGTACTCAGAATATTTGAACTATACCATCATGCATCTCTCCACCACAACTAAGAACAAGCTACAAAGAATCCAATACAATAAAGTTTGAAACAAAAATCAACTTGGAACCCTATTCAAATTTCTACCAAAGTTTGAATTCAAATAAGAGGTCATTCCCAACTCCATGTCATCTACAAGAAAACCAACACTTTGGGCCAAGATAAAACTTTGTATCTATCATTGCGTGCATACATAGTATTTTCAATACAAGTTGTTCTATGATTTCATGTGCCTTTTAATTTGTTGAGCAATGATTAGTTAGTTCCAACTTAACCAATAGAAGCATTAGAGAAGAACCGCAAAGATCAAAAGAACAAGAAACAAGAGAAATAAAGAAAAAGAGAAGAAAAGATGATCTAGAAAAAGTTAACCACTACCCTACTTTGGACACTTAGAATAAGAAATCGGTAACTCAAGCAAAGGTGTGGTCAGTTAGTTGAGCTTGACCATATCACATACTAACTCAACCAAGAAGTTTCCAGCAAAAACTCAAACCCTAACCTCTTTCAAAATCTGTCCAAAGTTTGAATCTGAATCAGAAACCATACTTCAAATTGGAAATAAGATTTTTGCAAAACCTCATATTTCTTCATAACAAAAATATTTCTGGAATCCCTATCCAATATAATGACCAACCCAATTGGAAATTTTCAAAAATTCAAATTTTGATTTCATGCGGACATTGTATCGAACACTTGGTGGGCAGAAATCTAAGAAAATCGGATCAACTGTTGGCAACAGTAGTGGCAGCCCTAGCCCTAGCCCCTGACCTCCCAGCAGTGCCCTGGACATCTCTTGGTCGACCCCCTGTCTCCCCTGCCCAAGCACCAACCGTGAGACATGGAGGAAAACCACCCGGACCCCTCCTCACAGCCATCCCTTGCCCCCGCTGCACCAGACCACCCCGCAGCCCACCAGTGCGCCAGCAGCACCCCACAGCACACCGCAGCCCCCCGCCGAAAGCCCCGACCGCCGCGTCCCTTCTGCAGCCGACACCAGCCGCGCTCTCTCCGCAGATCCCCTCGCCCCGTGCTCCCTCTTCCGTCTATAAAAAGGCCACCTCTCTTCCCTGAAAAGTTTCTCCTCACCTCCCTCTACCTCCTAGACATCCTCGCTTCGCTAGTTGCTCGCCGGTTTGAGCTCGCCGGAGCAGGCCGAGCTGCAGGACGTCGTGCCGTTCCCGGTGTTCCAGCCGCTCCCTCCAGCTGCCGCCTGGATGAGGTGGAAGAGGAGGAGCTCCTCCGCCGGACTGCAAGTCGCCGTCGCCTCCCGTGCCTTCCTCGTCGAGCTACGCCGCCGCGCCCTTCGCCTCGCCGTCGGTGAGTTCCTCGCAGTATCCCGCGTCGAGGAAGAAGAACGTACCGTTTCGTTTAATTCGATCCTGACAGCTGGGCCCCGCTGTCAGGCCGGCTCCCTATTTTTTTCCCTGCTCACCCGGCCAGCTTAGCCTAGTGGGCCGGCCCAGTAAGATCTGCGTGTCCGGCCCGGATAAAAAAAAGGGATGGTTCGATTTTCGATTTTTGAAAAACCCATTCAGATGCTTGCTTTAATTTAATTTTCCCGGAGTTCTACTGACTCAAATTTAACAAATGAAAATGTTCTGGAAACCTTAGAACATAAGCTATCCTTTAGAAGTGGTTTCAACACAATTAGATTTACATAATAGTTGCAGTAAAAATAACAAAACAGGAGCTTTTCCAACTTAGAAAATCCATATCAATTCAAATAAAATTCCTAAAAATATAAATCCAACTTTAGAAATTCACAATTAGTGATACCCATCTGCCTATACCATTAGATCTCATTTTTTGAACCTTTTAAAATAAATTCTATTTACCTATATGGTTAAATGGGCAATTGCCATATAGGATTTTCTTAAACTCAAATCAATAATCAAAATTTTTATGGAACTCTTATTGTTAAACCATATTTCCAAATACCTATCTATAGGTATTGATCTTAGTCCATGTGAGCTTGTAGGAAGTATTTGGAAATTTAATACTACATAGTAGTAATTAGAAACTCAAACTTGCACACCAATCTCAAAATATGGAAATGATATGAAACCAATTAGAATCAACCACCTTTCTAAATATGAATCTATAAACCCCGATCCAATTCAACTAGGATCTATAGACTGTACTTGTAGATTCAAAACTTGATTACTAAATAGTTGCAAACTAGAAATGGCTTCAATAAAAGAAAAATACTCCACCTTCTATGAATCCCCTTTGGTTGAACCATAATATTGAATATCTACTTGTGGTCTATGACCATGGTCAATAAGGACTTGCAAGAGATATTTCACAATTCAAAGTAAATTAAGTCCTCACTTAAGTCAAGAAAGTGATAATCCCCTCTATATGGATTCAATCAAATCAAAACCACTCTCCATAGCATCCTTAGATAACTTTCTTACCCTAGTATCCTTGTCTGTTGAATGTGTGTGGTTTGTGAATTGTTTGGTGATTGTATGTGTATTTATTTTTCAACGATTAGACGACAAAGAGAGTAAGGAGAATGGATCCCGAAGTCAACCAGGCAATGGTGATGGAGACTACACAACCCGAGATGAAGATGAAGAAGACTATTTTGACATTGCCAAGCGAGGCAAGCCATCTTTTGATTCATACTCCCCATGCCCAGTTTTAATATTGCATTCTACTTGTTTTAAGTAAATTGCATGATTGAATTGCTAGAGTAGAATGATAGAAGAATAGTGATGTCTTGCTTAACAAGAGCATCAAGTTGAGTTTATCCAACTCTATTTAGTGTTCATCACTCAATGTAGTTGCTTAGTCGCTAATAATATTGAGGCCATCTATAAGGGGAACTCTAGTTGAAATTGGTGATTTGAACTTGAAACTTGAATTGGAGGTTTCTCCTACATGATGGTTTTGTGAAAGAAAATAATCTGGACTAAGAACTATGGAATGTATTTCTCAATTGACAACGAGTGATGTACTGTGGGAGCCAATTATACCGTACAACCATATTACCCCTATATGGGAAGGGGCTTAATCCGTAGCTTGTTTATCCTAGTATGGGAGGCCTTGTATCAAATCTTCATGGAAGGACCCGTGCGCGGTTACTTCTGGACCAGGTGGATTCCACTAACCCGGCTTCCGGGATGGGCAGAACTAGAGGCGCCGGAGCGGGGAATTCCGTATCCCGGGCTCTAGGGAAGGATCCTATACTAGGATGAGCAAGTGAAAGGTTTTGTTTGATTATCTAAACCCCGCATACTTTTGTATGACGAACCGTGGATTTCTCCCGGCAGATGTATCGAATCTTGTGGGTAAAGTGTACCCCTCTGCAGAGGTTTTCCAAACTATTCGAATAGCCGCGTCCGCGGTCATGGACGGTTGGCAAGCTATACCTGACTTTTGTCAATAATGAAAACAACTTATGGTGAACTTGGTGAATGACATGAATTGAATTGACTTGACTTGACCTTGATGTTGACACTCTTGAAATTCCTCTTTAGATTGAACTTAGAGAACTAAACCTCTTTTCTACCAATGAACATTCTTGGGAAATAAAACTAGCTTTTGCAAATAAACTTAGTGCTTAGTCCACCATATCAACCATGCATATCTATCTCATCACTTTGTTTATAAGATGGTTTGCGAGTGCATCCAATGTACTCATGGCTGTGTCCCTGGCTATTAACTTGGCCAGACTTGAAGGAGAAAGATCATGAAGGAAGGACTCACTGACGACTTTGCGAATTAGGCTCGTTTCCTACTGTCTGCTTTGCCTGTGCGGTTGAAGCTTGACAATATGGACCCAAAGTGTTATTCCGCTGCATATTGATGTATTGTAAGGTTTGGTCTGTACGACCACCTATGTAATCCCTTTTATTTACTATTAATGTCTATGACTGTGATATCAACTACGTTATGTAAATCACAACATTGATTCTGGGATTGTGATGGATTACATAACGGGCACTTCGAATTTGTGATCAAATTTGAGGTCGTCACAAGTTGGTATCAGAGCCTAGGCTGACTCTAGGAAACCCTAGTTAGCATGGTCGTTAGAAAATGATATTCCTAATATCACAAGTTTGGTATCAGGACTATCATGACCTTAGGAGACCTTAGTTAGTATGGTCGCTAGCTAAGAAAGTGATAATTTGTCAAACACTTATTTCTACAAAAGAAACTTGTTTGCTTTTGTATCCAAAGCCAATCTTATACTCCCATCTTATTCACTTCAAATATCTTACACTCTCAACTTATACTCTCAAGAGATTTTGACAAAGAATTTATTGACCTCTTTAATTACAAAGTCTTTTCAAAGATTTGTTTTACTCTATTCCTCATCTACTTCAAATATATGCTATGGACGATATACCAACCTAAGACCGAAGGACTTTTGGATGAAAAGATTAGGGACTCAATATTTTTCAAGACTTCAACCTTCGACGTCAATTACGAATGCTACCATCGAAAGAGAGTATCTTCACCTGATCCAGAAATCTTCCAACAAGAGTCAACCCTATGAGACAAAGACTTCAAGAGCAAAGAAAGAGTGATCAAAAATGATGAAGACCCAACAAACCTTTTGACCCACAGGACTTATAGGAAATGCTCAGTTGATTTCATTGAGCTACCCTTACCTCACGATTACTAAGTGTGCTTACTGCCTTGTATGTTTGAATGGTTGATCTGTTTTGAGATGTGTTGCTCATATGCCATCCGGCAACATGTAGTCACCATCCCAACATCTTGTTTATTCAAAAAAATATTTTTGTCTTTCTAACCCACAATAAACTCTGAAAAATATCAACCCGTGTGAGAAACATTTTTAGAACTTTTCCCTCTCATCTACGACCCGTAATCGAAAACCCATTACTATTGAAGATAACCTCAACATCTGCATGAGAAGGAAGAAACCTTTCCGGAATATCCCGAAGCAACTCTTACAACCTGAAGGCACGAAGTGAAGGAAATCAACCGTCACGAACCAGCCGTGTACCCCCGAAGTTGCTCCTAGTTACAAAGAAGTATGAACAAGTTGGATCAAGATTTTGGAACACAAGTCATCAAGAAGCCGGAGCCACCTTAGTTTCATACTAGTAGTCTTGTTTTATCTCTTTGTGAAACCAGACCTATAATCCACAAGACCTTGTTTTATGAAGTTCTATGGTTTAAACCTAAAATATTTTGTTTTTGAAAAGTGTGATTGTTTGTTGAAAATGCTATGTGATTGGTGAATATGTGTTTTGGCCCATTTAGCCTTATCACATTTTGGGTGTACCCAATCTTTCCATCTCTATAGGAATCAATCTACACTCTATCTCTTATCGGGTAATCTCATCTCTCAAACTATCTCAATCCTAACTTATGAATCTCGGGACGAGATTCTTTTTAAGGGGGAAGATTGTAACAACCCAAATTTTTGGGAAATAGAAATAAATGGATTTATTAAAATACCAAATTTTGGAGACAACAAAAACTTTTATTTTGAATACAAGATTAATTTCTCGTCTTTTAAAACTTGTGAATTTGAGCATTTGCTCCCATGCTTCCAATAAAAAGAGTATGAGAAGGGTTTAAAACAAATCCTTTGATCCCCAATTTTTACATAAAGATCTTTGTTAAATTGAAATAGTTTTCTAACTATTAAATTTTTGTGCATGGTGACATGCTAAACCCATTTGGGTCAATTACCAAACCGAAATTAAGTCAAGCAATCCCAAACAAATAGAAAAGAATCAAGAAACTAAACTGCAACACAAAAACCTAAGTAGGAAGTGAGGAAGTAGTGATCTTAATAAAATTATTGATTACACTACTTTACCCCTTTGTACTCAGAATATTTGAACTATACCATCATGCATCTCTCCACCACAACTAAGAACAAGCTACAAAGAATCCAATACAATAAAGTTTGAAACAAAAATCAACTTGGAACCCTATTCAAATTTCTACCAAAGTTTGAATTCAAATAAGAGGTCATTCCCAACTCCATGTCATCTACAAGAAAACCAACACTTTGGGCCAAGATAAAACTTTGTATCTATCATTGCGTGCATACATAGTATTTTCAATACAAGTTGTTCTATGATTTCATGTGCCTTTTAATTTGTTGAGCAATGATTAGTTAGTTCCAACTTAACCAATAGAAGCATTAGAGAAGAACCACAAAGATCAAAAGAACAAGAAACAAGAGAAATAAAGAAAAAGAGAAGAAAAGATGATCTAGAAAAAGTTAACCACTACCCTACTTTGGACACTTAGAATAAGAAATCGGTAACTCAAGCAAAGGTGTGGTCAGTTAGTTGAGCTTGACCATATCACATACTAACTCAACCAAGAAGTTTCCAGCAAAAACTCAAACCCTAACCTCTTTCAAAATCTGTCCAAAGTTTGAATCTGAATCAGAAACCATACTTCAAATTGGAAATAAGATTTTTGCAAAACCTCATATTTCTTCATAACAAAAATATTTCTGGAATCCCTATCCAATATAATGACCAACCCAATTGGAAATTTTCAAAAATTCAAATTTTGATTTCATGCAGACATTGTATCGAACACTTGGTGGGCAGAAATCTAACAAAATCGGATCAACTGTTGGCAACAGTAGTGGCAGCCCTAGCCCTAGCCCCTGACCTCCCAGCAGTGCCCTGGACATCTCTTGGTCGACCCCCTGTCTCCCCTGCCCAAGCACCAACCGTGAGACATGGAGGAAAACCACCCGGACCCCTCCTCACAGCCATCCCTTGCCCCCGCTGCACCAGACCACCCCGCAGCCCACCAGTGTGCCAGCAGCACCCCACAGCACACCGCAGCCCCCCGCCGAAAGCCCCGACTGCCGCGTCCCTTCTGCAGCCGACACCAGCCGCGCTCTCTCCGCAGATCCCCTCGCCCCGTGCTCCCTCTTCCGTCTATAAAAAGGCCACCTCTCTTCCCTGAAAAGTTTCTCCTCACCTCCCTCTACCTCCTAGACATCCTCGCTTCGCTAGTTGCTCGCCGGTTTGAGCTCGCCGGAGCAGGCCGAGCTGCAGGACGTCGTGCCGTTCCCGGTGTTCCAGCCGCTCCCTCCAGCTGCCGCCTGGATGAGGTGGAAGAGGAGGAGCTCCTCCGCCGGACTGCAAGTCGCCGTCGCCTCCCGTGCCTTCCTCGTCGAGCTACGCCGCCGCGCCCTTCGCCTCGCCGTCGGTGAGTTCCTCGCAGTATCCCGCGTCGAGGAAGAAGAACGTACCGTTTCGTTTAATTCGATCCTGACAGCTGGGCCCCGCTGTCAGGCCGGCTCCCTATTTTTTTCCCTGCTCACCCGGCCAGCTTAGCCTAGTGGGCCGGCCCAGTAAGATCTGCGTGTCCGGCCCGGATAAAAAAAAAGGGATGGTTCGATTTTCGATTTTTGAAAAACCCATTCAGATGCTTGCTTTAATTTAATTTTCCCGGAGTTCTACTGACTCAAATTTAACAAATGAAAATGTTCTGGAAACCTTAGAACATAAGCTATCCTTTAGAAGTGGTTTCAACACAATTAGATTTACATAATAGTTGCAGTAAAAATAACAAAACAGGAGCTTTTCCAACTTAGAAAATCCATATCAATTCAAATAAAATTCCTAAAAATATAAATCCAACTTTAGAAATTCACAATTAGTGATACCCATCTGCCTATACCATTAGATCTCATTTTTTGAACCTTTTAAAATAAATTCTATTTACCTATATGGTTAAATGGGCAATTGCCATATAGGATTTTCTTAAACTCAAATCAATAATCAAAATTTTTATGGAACTCTTATTGTTAAACCATATTTCCAAATACCTATCTATAGGTATTGATCTTAGTCCATGTGAGCTTGTAGGAAGTATTTGGAAATTTAATACTACATAGTAGTAATTAGAAACTCAAACTTGCACACCAATCTCAAAATATGGAAATGATATGAAACCAATTAGAATCAACCACCTTTCTAAATATGAATCTATAAACCCCGATCCAATTCAACTAGGATCTATAGACTGTACTTGTAGATTCAAAACTTGATTACTAAATAGTTGCAAACTAGAAATGGCTTCAATAAAAGAAAAATACTCCACCTTCTATGAATCCCCTTTGGTTGAACCATAATATTGAATATCTACTTGTGGTCTATGACCATGGTCAATAAGGACTTGCAAGAGATATTTCACAATTCAAAGTAAATTAAGTCCTCACTTAAGTCAAGAAAGTGATAATCCCCTCTATATGGATTCAATCAAATCAAAACCACTCTCCATAGCATCCTTAGATAACTTTCTTACCCTAGTATCCTTGTCTGTTGAATGTGTGTGGTTTGTGAATTGTTTGGTGATTGTATGTGTATTTATTTTTCAACGATTAGACGACAAAGAGAGTAAGGAGAATGGATCCCGAAGTCAACCAGGCAA
This sequence comes from Dactylis glomerata, assembly GCA_007115705.1. Classification (NCBI taxonomy): domain Eukaryota; kingdom Viridiplantae; phylum Streptophyta; class Magnoliopsida; order Poales; family Poaceae; genus Dactylis; species Dactylis glomerata. The sequence continues at coordinate 58,340 of QXEO01000370.1, read as the reverse complement.
TGGTGATGGAGACTACACAACCCGAGATGAAGATGAAGAAGACTATTTTGACATTGCCAAGCGAGGCAAGCCATCTTTTGATTCATACTCCCCATGCCCAGTTTTAATATTGCATTCTACTTGTTTTAAGTAAATTGCATGATTGAATTGCTAGAGTAGAATGATAGAAGAATAGTGATGCCTTGCTTAACAAGAGCATCAAGTTGAGTTTATCCAACTCTATTTAGTGTTCATCACTCAATGTAGTTGCTTAGTCGCTAATAATATTGAGGCCATCTATAAGGGGAACTCTAGTTGAAATTGGTGATTTGAACTTGAAACTTGAATTGGAGGTTTCTCCTACATGATGGTTTTGTGAAAGAAAATAATCTGGACTAAGAACTATGGAATGTATTTCTCAATTGACAACGAGTGATGTACTATGGGAGCCAATTATACCGTACAACCATATTACCCCTATATGGGAAGGGGCTTAATCCGTAGCTTGTTTATCCTAGTATGGGAGGCCTTGTATCAAATCTTCATGGAAGGACCCGTGCGCGGTTACTTCTGGACCAGGTGGATTCCACTAACCCGGCTTCCGGGATGGGCAGAACTAGAGGCGCCGGAGCGGGGAATTCCGTATCCCGGGCTCTAGGGAAGGATCCTATACTAGGATGAGCAAGTGAAAGGTTTTGTTTGATTATCTGAACCCCACATACTTTTGTATGACGAACCGTGGATTTCTCCCGGCAGATGTATCGAATCTTGTGGGTAAAGTGTACCCCTCTGCAGAGGTTTTCCAAACTATTCGAATAGCCGCGTCCGCGGTCATGGACGGTTGGCAAGCTGTACCTGACTTTTGTCAATAATGAAAACAACTTATGGTGAACTTGGTGAATCTTATATTTACTAATTGGAGGCACCGTACGAGGCACCACGTTAATTCTAGAGAAGTTATAGATTTCACCCATCCGATTAATGTATAATGTTTTCGCAGCCGTTAGATGAATTAAGAGGCACGCCCACGCGATTGAGTCGTTATCTTCTTGGTCTCCTCAATACTAAAGATTCTGCGTATTAGTTTAAAAGGATTCTAGGTATTAGGTCCACCTCCCTGGTGATCTCACGCGTGCCCACGCTGCCGCCATGGATGTCTCTTGCTGCCATCGGCATGTATCAGTCGTTTCCCCTGAATTCGATCTACTCATTGCTGGTGCACTGTCGCGTGTCCCTTAGCTGCTGATATGTGCCCAACGACCGATCGGCATGAGGGCATGCATGCATGCATGATCGGTGCCGGTTCAGTTAGCCTCCACCCGAGAGGAGGTGCAGCAGCGCTAGAAAAAATTATGGCTGGCGATTCAACATGTGGTTCGACGAGCTACAACCTACATCTGCTGAAGAGCCGTAGAGGTACAAACCAATGGATGAGGAGGCTACATGTCTTAAGTGTTCTTCAAATGAGCGCCCGATCTGGCCGGGACAATTTCGATCCGGCAACCATCGCCCAATCTTCCGCTACTTGCTGTATGCTGTACGCTGTATGCATCATGTTGATCCGCAGCGACAGCCGAAGGATGGCGCATAGCCGTCTGATGCCAAGATCGTGGCATCACACAGCCAATAGGTGCAGCACCAAGTAACATAAAACTTCACTCGGTCGTTGTTCACAAAAAAAGTACAATAGTGGTCTTAGCCGATTTATCCTTTTCCTTGCTGTGTATCACATGACGAACAAGGGACATTCATTCCCACAATCCCACTACAGGTCTTTATTAGTAGATGATGATCTCCAACCGTAAAATTTGGCACTGCAAATCTCTTCAATTCCACCCTGTATTCCCCTGAGTTTAGACGGACACGTGGCTGCTATTTGTTGACCGAAGTACTATAGACTATAATGGCGAGGTGAACAACTATATCGTGTATTTGCTTTTTTTAGATGGTGTATTTGCTTTTTCTACACCAAGGTATTTTGGCAGCTATTTCAGATACGTGGAAGGATATACCAGTATTGTGACCTTGATTTTTTTAAAGGTTAAGAGTACTAAAGTTGAAAGCCTGTAAGCCTACTTGATAACAAAAAAATAGAGACTAATATTGTTTGTGTAGTTCCGTCTGTGATATCGATCATCAATTTATTTCTCTTTGGAAGAAAACCACGGCGACAATTAGTACTATTTTCATCACGTGAACATATGGCAATATTTTATACGCTACTTCGTTAAAATATCATGCACTATATTCAAGAAAATTTCGGGACAATATGTTTTTCATTGTAATATGGAAATACTATGCCCTCCTATAAAACTAAGGCGTATAGGTTTTGCCATAGGAGTTGTTTTTTAAAGTTTGACTAAACTATGCAAAAAAATTATCAACATATGCAATACCAAGTTTCAGCACATCAATCACGAAATATATTTTATTAGCTGGCCAACCTGATGAGTTTGACTTATAGCAAAATGAATAAGCCTTATATGTTAGAAAACAGGGGTGTATGGATCCATAATTATATACAATAATAAATGTATGTTTTCTTCTTCCTCCTAACTTATTTTGATATTCCATGTACCAGTTAGAGAAATTACACGAACTTAACTATATGTCGTTCTGCTGTTTTGGTCTTAGCATGTGATGTGGGTACACGGTGGTGTTATTACAGATTTTTATGTGGTTAAAATAAAATCTGGACACCCTTTTCAATATAAATACCTCTAAGAAACATTCATTTCTAAACATGCATATAAAAATTTCTTTATAAGATATTTTTAATGCATTCTCTAAATAACTAGCACGTGCAGGTGCACGGGTTGCTGACTAGTGACATGAATTGAATTGACTTGACTTGACCTTGATGTTGACACTCTTGAAATTCCTCTTTAGATTGAACTTAGAGAACTAAACCTCTTTTCTACCAATGAACATTCTTGGGAAATAAAACTAGCTTTTGCAAATAAACTTAGTGCTTAGTCCACCATATCAACCATGCATATCTATCTCATCACTTTGTTTATAAGATGGTTTGCGAGTGCATCCAATGTACTCATGGCTGTGTCCCTGGCTATTAACTTGGCCAGACTTGAAGGAGAAAGATCATGAAGGAAGGACTCACTGACGACTTTGCGAATTAGGCTCGTTTCCTACTGTCTGCTTTGCCTGTGCGGTTGAAGCTTGACAATATGGACCCAAAGTGTTATTCCGCTGCATATTGATGTATTGTAAGGTTTGGTCTGTACGACCACCTATGTAATCCCTTTTATTTACTATTAATGTCTATGACTGTGATATCAACTACGTTATGTAAATCACAACATTGATTCTGGGATTGTGATGGATTACATAATGGGCATTTCGAATTTGTGATCAAATTTGAGGTCGTCACATGCACCTATACACCTGACAAATGTATTGGGCGTGTTGGGGACACAAGAGACTTCTTGTATCTTAATTGCAGGGTTGCTTGAGAGGGATATCTTTGACCTCTACCTCCCTGAGTTCGATAAACCTTGGGTGATGCACTTAAGGGAAACTTGTTGCTGTTCTACAAACCTCTGCACTTGGAGGCCCAACACTGTCTACAAGAATAGAAGCGTGCGTAGACATCAAGCTCTTTTCTGGCACCGTTGTCGGGGAGGTAAGGTATAAGGTACTCACATCCTCTGGCTACAAAGCTATCTTCTAGTACTATTGCTGGTATGTGATACGTCGCAAACATATCTATAATTGTTGATGCTCCATGCTTGTTTTACACCAATTGCTTTGTGTTTTGTTTACACTTCGTGGTGTTTTTATGCATTTTCCGGAACTAACCTATTAATGAGATGCCACAGTGCCAATTCCTGTTTTCTACTGTTTTTGTGTTTCAGAAAAGTTAAACAGGAAATATTCTCAGAATTGGACGAAACAAAAGCCAAAGTTCCTATTTACCTGAAAGGAAGACGGAGTCTAGAGGAGAGACGGAGCCGGACCAGGAGGCGGCCGCACCATAGGGTGGCGCGCTACCCCCTGGCTGTGCCACCAGGTGGTCTGGGCCCCTGGTCCATCCTCTGACATTGCTCTTCCGCCTATAAATTCCCTTCGTCGGGAAAACCCTAAGGTACCGATCACTTTTCCATGAAACATACTACAAGCAGCCGCCATCATCGTCCTGGGATCGGGAGGGTCCAGAAGCTCTTCCCAGCACCCTGCCGGAGAGGGGAATCATCAACGAAGGCCATCTTCATCACCATGATAGCCTCCGGAGTGATGCATGAGTAGTCTACCTTGGACTATGGGTCCATAGCAGTAGCTAGATGGTTGTCTTCTCCTCCATGTGCTTCATATCTAGATCTTGTGAGCTGCCTATCATGATCAAGATCATTGTTATATAATTCTACATGTTGTGTTTGTTGGGATCCAATGAATATTGAGTACTATGTCAAGTTGATTGTTGATTTATCTTGTCTATGTTATTTATGATCTTGCATGCTCTCCGTTGCTAGTAGATATCTTGGCCGAGTAGATGCTAGTGACTCCAAGAGGGAGTATTTATGCTCGATAGTGAGTTCATGCCTCTAGTAATCTGGGAGAGTGACAATAACTTATAAGGTTGTAGATGTGCTGTTGCTACTAGGGAGAAAACAATAATCTTTTGTTCAAGGCCATTTGTATTGTTTACATTACAAACTTTTCTTAAGGCTATAATATGTTGTTTGCAACTTAATACCCAAGGGTTGTTTGGATGTATCCGGTGGGTGGATTATTAGTCATAGATGCAGTTGGATTACGGTCTATGTATTATGTTGTAATGCCCAAGTAAAAAGATGTAGTTGGATTATTAGTCATAGATGCAGTTGGATTATGGTCTATGTATTATGTTGTAATGCCAAAACAAATATGCTGGGATCCAACCATTTATTACAGCAAACAAAACAAAAGAAAACAGAAAGCAAAAATAAAGACGCTCCAAGAACAACACATAGCATATGAAGCAATAAAAATATAGTGTCTTGAAAGATGACTTGATATTTTTGATAAAAAGATGCAAACAAAAATAAACTAAAGAAACTAAGCAAAACAATAACAAAGTAAAAAAGATTGGAAGTGAGAGACCCCCCTTGCAGAAATCCCCTGTTGGGGATATACCAAATAGGTATACCAGCGACGTAGTCCTAAATCAGCAAGCCAGGGTGGCCCATTAGGGGTGGTATGGCGGATTCGCCATACCGGGCGGCCCAGTTGCTGAAGTTGCCACGGCGGTACTGGACGCAGGCGCTTATGGCGGATCCTTAGACAGGTCCATGGCGGATCCAGAAACAGGCCCATGGCGGACCACTGACGACAGGCCCATGGCGGGTCGGGAGACGGCCCATGGCGGGTTACCTTGTGGTACACGCATAGGACTTAGTCTAGGACTCCAAGTTGTATCCGCTCCGGTACCAACGTGAAGCCCACGCCAGGCGCCTTTATAAGCCCGGCGTGGAGCAGCCCTTGAGGCACGTTCGAGATATACGGCCAACCGCATAGCGAAACAGCCAACCTCATCATTGTAATCGAGCACTTGTTGCCATATAGTGAATTATAGCAGCACGTAGGATCTCGCCACCGTCGCGGGATCTGAAGCTGGGTAAACTCATGCTACCACCGTCCTGGATCGCTCCTCCGTGTTCACACCCTTCTACAAACCGCCATACCCCTACCTCTATGGCATATCTGTTGACGAAACCACGACAGTTGGCGCCCACCGTGGGGCTTAGCGCGTCTGGAGCGTGGATCCAGGCGGGATCCGCCTTTGCAGGCATCGGCGACACCGTCGC
>QXEO01000370.1:0-49733 GCA_007115705.1 Dactylis glomerata | reverse complement strand
ATTTGGTGTGTTGTGCAGGAGCAGGGGAGGCCGGATTACCCGACCCTCGTAGGTCGTTGGTCCGGCATATAAGTCCTGGGTATGGCCAACGGTCATATCCGGGATACTTAAGTCAACCAAGGTGTCACATCCCTACAATCAAGGAAGAAAACATCCAAGCATGGTAGCAGAGTAAGATGGCAGGGTGCACAGTGGAGGTTACCTACCCTCACTGTGCACAAGTACGAGCTCACCGCACAGAGGTAAGGCCACAGTTCAAGAGGTACAAGGTACAGGGATATGGCGTCCCATCGAGAGCAATCAGGGGCGAAGTCAAGGGTCTCTGCCATCGTCACCAGCTCCTGTTTGGAGTGTAGCCCGTGTCTTGTGGTCTTGTATGACCGTTGTAACCCTGGCCACCACTATATAAGGTGGCATAGGGAGCCCTGGTAAAGGGTTGGTCACTCTGTGTTCCTACACTTAGCAGTTCATCTTCCTTCTCTAGCAGAGAGCTTGGAAGCACCATTGTTGTGTACTACATCGACCCAAATATACAATCAGTAGAGCAGGAGTAGGGGTGTTATCTCCTTACGAGAGCCCCGAACCTGGGTAGATCAGTGTCTCTTTCTGTCGTGCTTTTTAGCTCGTTCCCCTCTCCCGAATCCTCCAGCAGCTAGTTCGGCCCCCATTTAAGCCATCCTATGGCATATGTTGTTTCACCACGACGACATACTCTTTTTATTTGAAGCATGGGAGAAATGCTCAATTTCACAAGTTTTAAAAGACAAGAAATAAATCTTGTATTTAAAATAAAAGTTTTTGTTGGCTCCAAAATTTGGTATTTTAATAAATCCATTTATTTCTATTTCCCAAAAATTTGGGTTGTTACAGAATTGCTAATATGGTACCAAGCATCTTTCAAACTCTCTCCCCCTTGTTGCTTAAAGTACAAACTTCAACTTCAGGATTACTCATTCTAACAAGACTAAAGGTAGACAAGTAAAAACCACTATAAAGGAAACTAATTTTTTTGTATTTTTGATAAAATGATGCAAGTATAAATAAAGTAAAAGCAAAACTTAAAACAAAGTAAAGGATGTGTGTGCAAAACTCCCCTTGCAGAAGTCTTCTTTTTCCCCGGCAACGGCGCAAGAAAAATTCCTTGATGCGGCACGGTGCTGATGATGTAAGTCACCGTCCAGTTGGGAACCCCAAGAGGAAGGTATGATGAGCACAGCAGGAAGTTTTCCCTCAGTAAGAAACCAAGGTTTATCGTATCCAGGAAAAAGACAAACTCCAGAAGGTGATGCTTGCTAGCCTAGTGACTTCCAACAAGGGCGCCGTTTACGATTCTTGTCGATGCGTCTTCAACTAGTAGCAACGCGGAACCTGCACACAACACAACCAAATACTTTGCTCCCAACTTACGATGAGGTTGTCAATTCACCGGTTTGCTGTAAACAAAGGTATGAGCGTATCGAGTGGAAAGCAATAGTAGTATGCAAGAAAGTAAACAATGCGAGTAAGTAAACATGTGATAGCAATATAAAGGAAATTGCACCGAGGTCCACAGTTCACTAGTGGTGTCTCTCTATAAGATAAATAACACATGCTGGGTAAACAAATTACAGTTGGGCAATTGATAGAATAAAGATAACGTGCATATGTCGCGAGGATCACTATGAGATTTACTCTGGGCATTACAACATAATACATAGACCGATCCAACTGCATCTATGACTAATAATCCACCACGGATATCCAAACCCCTGGTATTAAGTTGCAACAATAATAACTGCTTAAGAAAGTTGTAATGTAAACAATACAATGCCTTGGACAAAGAATTTGTTTTCTCCCTAGTGCAACAACACATCTACAACCTTAAGTTATTGTCACTTCCCCAGATTAATAGAGGCATGAACTCACTATCGAGCATAAATACCCCCTCTTGGAGTCACTAGCATCTACTTGGCCAAGATACTACAACAACGGAGAGCATGCAAGATCATAAAACATAAGATAACAAGATAAATCACACATCAACTACATAACTACCAATATTCATGGATCCCAAAAAACAAACATGTAGAATTAATAACATGATCTGATCATGTAAGGCAGCTCACAGATCTAGAAATGAAGCACATGGGGAGGAGACAACCAACTAGCTACTGCTATGGACCCATAGTCCAAGGTAGACTACTCATCGCCCGGAGGCTAACATGGGATGAAGAGCCTTCGTTGGGATTCCCCTCTCCGGCAGGGTGCCGGGAAGAGCTTCTGGACCCTCCCGATCCGCGACGAGAGGCGGTCGCTTGATAGTGTTTCATGGAAAATGATCGGTCTTAGGTTTTCCCGCGAAGGGGGTTTATAGGCAAAGGGGCAATGTCAGAAGTGGACCAGGGGCCACACATGGTGGCGCCAGGGTGAGCGCGCCCCCTATGGTGCGGCCGCCTCCTTCCGCTCCGTCTCTCCTCTAGAAGTCTTCCTTTCAGGTAAATTGCAGTTTGGCTTTTGTTTCGTCCAATTCCGAGAATATTTCCTATGTAACTTTTCTGAAACACAAAAATAGCAGAAAACAGGGAACTGGCACTGTGGCATCTCGTTAATAGGTTAGTTCCGGAAAATGCATAAAAACGCCACGAAGTGTAACGAAACACTAAGAAAATGGTGTAAAAACAAGCATGGAGCATCAAAAATTATAGATACGTTTGAGACGTATCAGTGCATGTCACCTCAAAAATTATTTCTTTGTTATCACTTACCTACTCGAGGACGAGCAGGAGTTAAGCTTGGAGATGCTTGATACGTCTCAAATGTATCTATAATTTTTGATGCTCCATGCTTGTTTTTACACCATTTGCTTAGTGTTTCGTTACACTTCGTGGCGTTTTTATGCATTTTCTGGAACTAACCTATTAACAAGATGCCACAGTGCCAGTTCCCTGTTTTCTGCTATTTTTGTGTTTCAGAAAAGTTACACAGGAAATATTCTCGGAATTGGACGAAACAAAAGCCAAACATCCAGATATTTAACGAAGCTTCCAGAGGACCAAAGAGGAAACGAAGAGGGGCCACGAGCCGGCCACACAACAGGGCGGCGCGGCCCAGGCCCTGGCCGCGCCCCCTATGTGTGAGACCACCTCGGTGCATTTCTGACGCCCCCCCTTCGCCTATAAAGACCCCCCGACGGGAAAACCTAAGTATCCAATCAATTTTCCAGAAACAGATCGCGATCCGCCGCTGTCATCGACCCGAGATTGGGAGGGTCTAGAACCTCTTCCCGGCACCCTACCGGAGAGGGGAATCGCCACCAGAGGTCTTCTTTATCGCCATGCTTGCCTCTGGCGCGATGAGTGAGTAGTCTAACTTGGACTATGGGTCCATAGCAGTAGCTAGATGGTTGTCTTCTCCACCATGTGCTTCATGTTTAGATCTCGTGAGCTGTTTTACATGATCGAGACTACCTTTATGTAATTCTACATGTTGTGTTTGTTGGGATCCGATGAATATTGGTGTTATGATTGAGTTGATGTGCTGAATATTATCTTATGTTATCTCTATGTTGTTTATGATCTTGCATGCTCTCCGTTGTTAGTAGCTATCTTGGCCGAGTAGATAGTAGTGACTCCAAGAGGGGGTATTTATGCTCGATAGTTGGGTTCATGCCTATATTTAATTTGGGGGAGTGGCAGAAACCTCTAAGGTTGTAGATGTGATGTTGCCACTAGGGAGAAAACAACATTCTTATGTCCAAGGGCATATGCTTTGTTTACATTACACACTTTGCTTGATGCAGTTATCTATTGTTCGCAACTTAATACTCAAGGGGTCCTCGGATGATTCCCCGCGAGTGGATTATTAGTCATAGATGCAGTTGGATGGCGGTCTATGTATTTTATTGTAATGCCCAGAGTAAATCTCATAGTGATCCTCTCGACATATGCACGTTATCTTTATTCTATCAATTGCCCAACTGTAATTTGTTTACCCAGCATGTTGTTATTTATCTTATGGAGAGACACCACTAGTGAACTGTGGACCCTGGTCCAATTTCCTTTATATTGCTACCACCTATTTACTTTACTCGCACTGTTTACTTTCTCACATACTACTATTGCTTTCCACTTGATACGCTCATTCCTTTGTTTACAGCAAACCGGGGAGATTGACAACCTTATCGTAAGTTGGGAGCAAAGTTCTTGGTTGTGTTGTGTGCAGGTTCCGCGTTGCTACTAGTTGAAGACGTGCTAACAAGTATCGTTAATGGTGCCCTTGTTGGAGTATCACTAGGCTAGCAAGCATCACCTTCTGGAGTTTGGCTTTTTCCAGGACTGACAAACCTTGGTTTCTTACTGAGGGAAAAACTTGCTGCTGTGCTCATCATACCTTCCTCTTGGGGTTCCCAACTGGACGGTGAATTACATCATCAACACCGTGCCGCATCAAACCTCATCGTAAGTTGGGGCAAAGTAGTTTGGTTGTGTTGTGTGTAGGTTCCACGTTGATGTTGGCGCCAACACCACGCGCAAGACTTTCTCTGGCACCATTGCCAAAGTCAGCTAGCAACAACCTTCGGAAGTAGTTTCTTTCTCCTACTGGTCGATTAAACATTGGTATCATAACTAAGGGACAACTTACTGTTGTGCTCATCATACCTTCCTCTTGGGGTTTCCCAACTGGTCCTGTGAGACATCAAGACTTTTTCTGGCGCCATTGCCGAGGAGAAAGAAGATTTCTGCAAGGGGAGTCTCTCACTTCCAATCTTTTTATTTTGTTAATGTTTTTCTTAGTTTCTTCATTTTATTTTTTTGCATCTTGTTTATCAAAAATACAAAAAATATATAGTTCCTTTATAGTTGGTACTTTGTTACTTTATTTTTAGTTCATTATGTTGATCTTTGAGTATGTTCTGAAAGACTAATCAGTAGGTAGCGGTTCTATCATTGGGAAGAATAATATTGAAGAGTTTTTTAATAATGTTAGTAAGAACAAAGATATTGAGGATAGATCCTTAGCAAATTTGCTCCTAATTATGAAACTGTTGCTGCTTACTTAGTTCACATGTTGGAGGCTAGGTTTGTTAACCTTAACCCCACAATACAACAAATGTTTCTTAAACTTCATGATGTTGAAGACGCTGAAAAGAGGGATTTTATTTTGGAAACTTTGCATAAAGAATTTAGAGATGTTGTTATAGAAGCTAGGAAAGTTTTGGATCATTTTAATATGCTTGGCTCATGTGTAGATGTTATTGGTACACTTGAAAAAACCAAACCCAAAAAGGGGGATGAAATCAAAATACCAATACCTCTTAAACTCTTAGGAATGCATGAAGCCTTGGAAAAGAATTTTGATTGGATTGTTCCTGAAAACCCCATTGATGAAAGTTGTGAACCCAGAAGTGTGGAGAGAGGATTTTCTAAAACTTATATTGATAAAATACAATTCCTTGTTGAAAAGACTTCTGGTGTTGATCTTGATGCTTCTTCGCTTGAAAATACTTAATTCTTACTTTCTGCGCCTAGCTCAAAGGCATTAAAGAAAAGCACTCTTGAGAGATAACCCAATGTTTTATTTTCAGTACCTTTTCTTTTTGTTCAGTCTTGGTAGTTGTTACTACTGTAATGACCTCTCCTTATCATTTTTATTTTGTTTTTGTACCAAGAGTAGCCTCCAATTGGAGGAAGGTAAGATTTGGGGAAGTTACTGTCCCAAAACAAATTTCTGCGCCTCGCTGTAAACATTCATGAAAATTCCCAGAACGTCGTTTTGATCTGTGATTTCTTGTGCACATGCCCCAGGTTATTATCTAACTTTCATTACTTTTGCACTTTTTTATTTGAGCAACAGAAGATTTTCGAAAAAATTGATCTTTACCAGTTGTTCTGTTTTGATAGATTTCTGCCACTATTTGCATTTGCCTCTTGATCTCTTTCTTTTTGAGTTCTTTTGATCATGGAACTTTTGAGAGAAGTTGCTACAGTATCTAATGTGTTAATAAGTGTTGTACTTGAGTTGAAACTGAACCAAAAGTGGATCTACTATCTTGTATACACTAATGTTGCTAATAAGAATTGTGTGAAGTTTTGTATGAAGAAAGTTTTCAAGTGTAGGGAAAGGAGAATGATGAGATGAGATGAAGTATGGATAAAAGCTCAAGCTTGGGGCTGCGCATGTCACCCCAAGAAATATCTAAGAAGTACAAGCGTCAAAGATTGGGGATGCCCCATGGCACCCCTTCTTCATCAACAAAAATATCAGGTCATCTTAAAAGACACTATATTTTTATTGCTTCATATGCTATGTGTTTTTCTTGGAGCGTCTTTATTTTTGCTTTCAATTTTGTTTTGTTTTGTTTGCTGCAATAAATGGTTGGACCCCAACATATTTCTTTTGGAGAAGACACACTCTGTTTTCATTGCCTAGAACACTCTAGTTTTCACTCTTATCGGTCTACGAGTGTTCTCTTTTTCTAGTACTGCGTTTAGCTTTTGTTTTTCGCCTTTATTTTTGTTCAGAACTTGTTAGTTCTTTGTAGCTAGGTGTGTTTAGACCTCTGTTCTTTGTTGCTTTTCATCCTTGAGAGTTGTTTCAAATAGGTTGATTGGTGTTGGAAAAGAGTAAAATGTTTCATGCTTATAGTGGTGCAAAAGGGAGCTTGCTTAGACTGTTGCTTAGACTTTAGCATGTCATGCTAGATATTATTTTGATTATATGCTTAGTAGTTATTGTTGTAGCATGACTTGTCTCAAATGACTAAGAGTGCTTAATGTGCCTTTGAAAGAATCATGCGTTGTTTTTATCATATAGAAGCATATTATTGTGGTATTCTCCTTTGATGCTTTATTTGGGTTGACTTGGCACATGCTTACACCATGTTTTGAATTTAAACCAGTCGCCTCAAGCCTCTATGATCATTTGGTTTTTGACTTGTGATATCACTTTATGCTTTGGTTAACAATGTTTTGTCGCTATGCATGATTATGGCCATTATTGCTCTCTTAGTTGGTCGCTCCCAGTCTTTTGCTAGCCTTCACTTGTATTGAGTATGAGCTCTACTCGTGCATCCAACTCCCAAAAACCAAAGTTATTCCAAAGATTCCACTATAAATTCATATCCATGGCATTTCAAACCATTCCAAGCAAATTTTCATGTGCTACCTTTCAAAACCTTCAAAATACTTCTCATTTTGTGACACTGTTTTTAGCTCATAAGGACGTAGTGGTCGGGTTTGTTATCTTCCATATTGAATTAAGTACCCCTCGACTTGCATGCTTCATCTGCTCATCACTAATTTTGCAAGAGAGCTAGTCAAAACATTGTAACCTTTTCAAAAAAAGGCACTCCTCCATGGTATGTGATTGTTGGCAGGCACCCAAAGGATTCGGTTAGCCATGGTTTGTGAAAGGAAAAGTGGGGAGGAGTGCCAAACTTTATAAAAGAGCATGCAAATGCCAATTTCTCAAGAACTCGGAATCGCTCTCAACTTATTTAGTATGGAAGATAACAAGAACCCCATTGCCAGTTGTTGACAGGAATAACCACCTCTCAAAACAATTTTTTATCTCTGTTTTACAAATGAAAAGCTCTAGCACATGTTAAATCCCTACTTCCCTCTGCGAAAGGGCCTTTCTTTTACTTTTATGTTGAGTCTTCATCTTCTATCTCTATGCACCGATTAAGAGAGCATAGTTGTCATTCTGAGTATAATGTGCATAGTCCCAAAATTTATTATTGATTGATTCATGATTAGGGTATTGCTTGTTCTCAAATTATTTGTATCTAGTCACCCTCTTGAATTTTGAAGGTGTCCTATGCATTTATGTTTTGCCACTTGATGGCTTGTTGATGAAGGAGATTATTCTTCTTCGTCCCCCAACAGCAATCCTTGTGCGTGGTGAATGACCAGCCCGTTGGGAACCCCAAGAGGAAGGTATGATGAGTATAGCAGCTGGTTTTCCCTCAGTTAAGAAACCAAGGTTTAATATCGATCAGGAGAGGAGAGACAATGACGACTGAAGGTGATGCTTGCTAGTTTGTGACAGCAGCGGACAACTTATATATGGTGCCTCGTCCAAGCTTTGCTTGCTAGCTGCAACGTGGAACCTGCATACACACAAACAAGTACTTTGCTCCCAACTTACGATGAGGTTGTCAATCTCACCGGTTTGCTTGAAACAAAGGTTATGAGTGTATCGAGTGGAAAACAGTAAAAGTATGCGAGTAAAATAAACAGTACGAGTAAAGTAAACAGGTGATAGCAATATGATGTAAATAGGACCGGGGTCCACAGTTCACTAGTGGTGTCTCTCCATAGATAAAATAACACATGCTGGGTAAACAAATTACAGTTGGGCAATTGATAGAATAAAGATAACATGATATGTCAAGAAGATCACTATGAGATTTACTCTGGGCATTACAACAAAATACATAGACCGCCATCCAACTGCATCTATGACTAATAATCCACTCCTGGGGATATCAATCCGAACACCCTAGAAGTATTAAGTTGCGAACAACAGATAATTGCATTAAGCAAAGTGTGTAATGTAAACAAAGCATATGCCCTTGAGCATATGAATGTTGTTTTCTCCCTAGTAGTAGCAGCACATCTACCACCTTAGAGGTTTCTGTCACTCCCCCAGGTGAAATAGAGGCATGAACCCACTATCGAGCATAAATACCCCCTCTTGGAGTCACTAGCAACTACTCGGCCAAGATAGCTACTAACAACGGAGAGCATGCAAGATCATAAACAACATAGAGATAACAAAAGATATAATTCAGTACAGCAACTTAATCATAAACACCAATATTCATCGGATCCCAACAAACCAAACATGTAGAATTACATAACGGTGATCTCAATCATGTAGGGCAGCTCATGAGATCTAAACATGAAGCACATGGTGGAGAAGACAACCATCTAGCTACTACTATGGACCCATAGTCCAAGGTAGACTACTCACTCATCGCTCCGGAGGCAAGCATGGCGATGAAGAAGACCTCCGGTGGCGATTCCCCTCTCCGGCAGGGTGCCGGGAAGAGCTTCTGGACCCTCCCGATCTTCGGGTCGACGGCGGCGGCGGATCACGATGTGTTGAAGATAGCAAATCCGACCACTACGTCCCCATGAGCTGAAAACAGTGTCACAAAACGAGAAGTGTTTTGAAGGTTTTTGAAAGGTAGCACATGAAAATTTACTTTGGAATGGCTCACAAATACCATGCATAGGAGTTTATAGTGGACACAATGACAAACTTTGGCTTTTAGGAGTTGGATGCACGAGTAGAGCTCATACTCAGTACAAGGCGAGGGCTAGCAAAAGACTGGGAGCGACCAACTAAGAGAGCAGTAATGGCCATAATCATGCAAAGCGACAAAGCGACATTAAAAGAAGCATAAGATGGCATCAAAAGTCAAAAACTAAATGATCATGAAGGCTATTGGCGACTTTGTAAGAGTCTAACATGTGTGAGCATGCGCCAAGTCAACCCAAATAAAGCATCAAGGAGAAAACCAAAATAATGCTTCCATACAATAAAAACAACGCATGATTTTTTTCAAAGGCTCATTAAGCAATCTCAGTTATTTGAGACAAGTCATGCTACAGCAAAACCACTAAGCATACTATCAAAAAGACATCAAGCATGACATGAAAAAGCCTAAGCCGCAGTCTACACAAGCTCTTCTTGTACCACTATTTTGCACAAAGCTTTTTCTCTTTTCCAACACCATTTGAAACTTTTATAAACACCTCTTTTGATGAAAACCAATAAATATCAGAGGCAAAAATACACCTTGATGAAAATATATGACAAGGTTTGAACGCAAATCAAGGCGAAAACAAAAACCAAAAGCAGTAGCAGAAAAAGAAGAACACTCGATTTTTAATAAGAGTGAAAACTAGAGCGTTCTTTGCAAATAAAAATGAGTACATCTCCTCCAAAAGAAATTTGTTGGGGTCCAACCATTTATTGCAGCAAACAAACAAACTAAACCAACTAAGAAAACTAAAACAACTGACGCTCCAAGAAAAACACATAGTGCATGAAGCAATAAAAATATAGTGTTTTGAAAGGTGACCTGATTTTTGCCGATGAAGAAGGGGTGCCTCGGGGGCATCCCCAAGCTTTGACGCTTGTACTTCTTGGATATTTCTTGGGGTGATGCATGGGCATCCCCAAGCTTGAGCTTTTGTCCATTCTTCAACTCATCTCATCATTCTCCAATCCCTACACTTGAAAACTTCCTTCATACAAAACTAAACACAATTCTATTAGCAACATTAGTGCAAGCATAACATATAATCAATCCTCTATTTGCTTCAGGTTTCAACTCAAAACCACCATATATATAGCAAATACTACTGTATCAACCTCCCAAAAAGTTCCGTGATCAAAAGAACTCAAAAGAAAGTGATAAAGTGGCAAACACAAATATTAGCAGAAATCTGTCAAAACTGAACAGCTGACAAAGGTCGAATTTTTTAGGGATTTTCTGTTGCTCAAATCAAAAATTGTTCAACTAAGAAAAGTTTGGATATAACCTGGGGCATATGCACAAGAAATCGCAGGTCCAAAAGATAAACACATAATTTTCACGAATTTTTACGGTGCAGCACCGAAAACAGTTTCAGGACAGCAACATCCCCAAATCTTTACCTCACTCAAATTAGAGGCTTCTCTTGGCACAAAAACGAAATAAACAAGATAAGGAGCGGTCATTACAGTAGTAATGACTTCCAAGACTCAAATAAAAGAAAAAGTACTGAAAATAAAACATTGGGTTATCTGCCAAGAGTGCTTTTCTTTAACGCCTTTGAGCTAGGCGCAGAAAATTGCGAATCAAGTAATATCAAGTGATGAAGCATCAAGATCATAATTTGCTCTAAGAATAGAGTCAAAAAGTAATTTCTTTCTTTTCCTAGGGAAGTGTTCCATACCTTTCTTTAGTGGGAATTGATACTTGATAGTGACTTCCCTCATATCAATGATAGCACCTACAGTTCGAAGAAAGGGTCTTCCCAAAATAATAGGACATGAAGCATGGCATTCAACGTCCATAACAAGAAAATCAACGGGAACAAGGTTATTGTTAACCACAATAAGAACATCATTAATCCTTCCCAAAGGTTTCTTCTTAGCAACATCAGCAATCAAAATAACACTTTTCAAGCGGTGGTAAATCAAGCATGTCATAAATCTTTCTAGGCATGATAGAAATACTAGCACCTAGATCACATAAAGCATGGCAATCATAACCATTAACATGCATATCAATGATGGGTTCCCAACCATCTTCTAACTTCTTGGGAACAGAGGCTTTTTGCTTCAACTTTTCATCCCTAATTTTTATGAGAGCATTGGTAATATGCTTAGTAAAAGCAATATTTAAAGAACTAGCATTGGGAGTCAAAGCAAGCTTTTGCAAGAACAAAATAACTTCAGATATATTGCAGCCATCAACATCAAAATCATTAAAAGAAATAGAGCTATCATCTCCTACACTCCGAAAAATTTCAGCACTCTTTTGAGAAAAAGTTTTGGCAGTTTTAGGCTTTTTAACACAAGCAGTGGGAGTTTTCTCTACACCAATCAAAGTAAGAGGATTGCTACCAGTAGGAGCAACATCATTAGAGGTAGTAATAGTACATACCTTCATCTCTCTAGCCATCTCATCTTCTCTTTCCCACCTGGCATGCAATTCCGCTAACAATCTAATATTTTCATCAATTCGAACTTGAATAGCATTAGCGGTAGCAAAAGGATCAGGCTTAGCGGACATTCTATTAATCAAAGAAGATTGCACATTAGACAATAATGAAATATCGGTTTCAGCTTTGGAAACCTTAGCTTGTAATTCAGGAACAGCCTTGTTTAAATTTTCTAGTTGATGACTAATAGTCCTCAACAGAGCTGATTGCTCTTCCATAGTCTTGGTGAAAGCCCTGTTCTGCTCATATTGCATCTGCATAAAATTCTTGGTAGCCTTTTCAAGTTCAAAAATTCTTTCTTCACTAGGCATTTTAGGTCTACCAAGATAGCTATTATCACCATTAGAAGGAAACGGTCTATAATTGTTACTAGCAAAATTGTTCCTATAAGCATTGTTGTTAAAATTATTGTTTCTAATGAAATTCACATCAACATGCTCTTCTTGAGCAACCAGAGAAGCCAAAGGAACATTATTAGGATCAACATGAGTCCTATCATTAGCAAGCATAACCATAATGGTATCAATCTTATCATTCAAGGAAGAGGTTTCAACAGAATTTACCTTCTTACCTTGTGGAGCTCTCTCGGTGTGCCATTCAGAATAATTTACCATCATGTTGTCGAGTAGCTTTGATGCGGCGCCCAAGGTAAGGGACATAAAAGTGCCTCCAGCAGCTGAATCAAGTAGGTTCCTTGAAGAAAAATTCAGTCCTGCATAAAAAGTTTGGATAATCATCCAAGTAGTCAGTCCATGAGTGGGGCAATTCTTTATCATAGATTTCATTCTTTCCCAAGCTTGAGCAACATGTTCATTATCAAACTGAGTAAACTTCATAATATTGCTACGCAAGGATATAATCTTAGCAGGAGGATAGTATCTACCAATAAAAGCATCCTTACACTTAGCCCATGAATCAATACTATTCTTAGTCAAAGACAGCAACCAATCTTTAGCTTTTCCTCTCAAAGAAAAAGGAAACAACTTGAGCTTAATAATATCACTATCAACATCCTTATATTTCTGCATCTCACATAGCTCAACAAAATTGTTGAGATGAGCTGCAGCATCTTCAGTACTAGCACCAGAAAATTGCTCTTTCATAACAAGGTTCAATAAAGCAGGCTTAATCTCATAAAAGTTTGTAGCAGTAGCAGGTGGTGCAATAGGAGTGCAGATAAAATCACTATTGTTTGTGCTAGTAAAGTCACACAACTTGGTATTTTCAGGATTGGCCATTTCAGCAAAACGAAAGTAAACAAGTAAAACAACTACCAAGGATTCTAATTTTTTTGGGTTTTTGATAAAAAGCGATGCAGGTAAAATAAATAAAGCAAAGCAAAACAATAAAACAAAGTAAAGGATGTGTGTGCGAAAAACTCCCCTCGCAGAAGTCTTCTCTTCCTCCCCGGCAACGGCGCCAGAAAAACAGCTGATGGCTTGTTGATGAAGGAGATTATTCTTCTTCGTCCCCCAACAGCAATCCTTGTGCGTGGTGAATGACCAGCCCGTTGGGAACCCCAAGAGGAAGGTATGATGAGTATAGCAGCTGGTTTTCCCTCAGTTAAGAAACCAAGGTTTAATATCGATCAGGAGAGGAGAGACAATGACGATTGAAGGTGATGCTTGCTAGTTTGCGACAGCAGCGGACAACTTATATATGGCGCCTCGTCCAAGCTTTGCTTGCTAGCTGCAACGTGGAACCTGCACACACACAAACAAGTACTTTGCTCCCAACTTACGATGAGGTTGTCAATCTCACCGGTTTGCTTGAAACAAAGGTTATGAGTGTATCGAGTGTAAAACAGTAAAAGTATGCGAGTAAAATAAACAGTACGAGTAAAGTAAACAGGTGATAGCAATATGATGTAAATAGGACCGGGGTCCACAGTTCACTAGTGGTGTCTCTCCATAGATAAAATAACACATGCTGGGTAAACAAATTACAGTTGGGCAATTGATAGAATAAAGATAACGTGATATGTCAAGAAGATCACTATGAGATTTACTCTGGGCATTACAACAAAATACATAGACCGCCATCCAACTGCATCTATGACTAATAATCCACTCCCGGGGATATCAATCCGAACACCCTAGAAGTATTAAGTTGCGAACAATAGATAATTGCATTAAGCAAAGTGTGTAATGTAAACAAAGCATATGCCCTTGAGCATATGAATGTTGTTTTCTCCCTAGTAGCAGCAGCACATCTACCACCTTAGAGGTTTCTGTCACTCCCCCAGGTGAAATAGAGGCATGAACCCACTATCGAGCATAAATACCCCCTCTTGGAGTCACTAGCAACTACTCGACCAAGATAGCTACTAACAACGGAGAGCATGCAAGATCATAAACAACATAGAGATAACAAAAGATATAATTCAGTACAGCAACTTAATCATAAACACCAATATTCATCGGATCCCAACAAACCAAACATGTAGAATTACATAACGGTGATCTCAATCATGTAGGGCAGCTCATGAGATCTAAACATGAAGCACATGGTGGAGAAGACAACCATCTAGCTACTGCTATGGACCCATAGTCCAAGGTAGACTACTCACTCATCGCTCCGGAGGCAAGCATGGCGATGAAGAAGACCTCCGGTGGCGATTCCCCTCTCCGGCAGGGTGCCGGGAAGAGCTTCTGGACCCTCCCGATCTTCGGGTCGACGGCGGCGGCGGATCGCGATGTGTTCTGGAAAACTGATCGGGTACTTAGGTTTTTTCCGTCGGGGGGTCTTTATAGGCGAAGGGGCGATGTCATAGGTGGAGCCAGGCTCCCTCACACGGTGGTGGCGCGGGCCAGGGGCTGGCCGCGCCACCCCTGTGTGTGGGCCCCTGGTGGCCCACCTCCTACTCCTCTTCGGATCTCTGGAAGCTTCTGGGTAAAATAAGACTTCAGGATGTGGTTTCGTCCAATTCCGAGAATATTTCCTGTGTATCACTCTGAAACACAAAAACAGCAGAAAACAGGAAACTGGCACTGTGGCACTTCGTTAATAGGTTAGTTCCGGAAAATGCATAAAAGTGCCACTAAGTGTAACGAAACAATAGGCAAATGGTGTAAAAACAAGCATGGAGCATCAAAAATTATAGATACGTTTGAGACGTATCACCACTCTATGAGGGACAGGCTGAATACCACTTTCTTATCTTTTCTCTATGCTCGAAACAAATAATTGACTTTCAATGCATTATTATTCATGATCTTTTGTTTGTGTTTCTTTTCATGTTGTAACATGATTGCTAAGTTCTATTGTTGAAGTTATATCTTTTATGCCCATGTTTATAGTACTTTGATCTCAGCTAGCAATGCTTTACATAGACTTGATCAAGATTGTGTTGGGTGCATGTCACCTCAAAAATTATTATTTTGTTATCACTTGATGCTTGATACGTTGCAAACGTATCTATAAATTTTGATGCTCCATGCTTGTTTTACACCAATTGCTTTGTGTTTTGTTTACACTTCGTGGCGATTTTATTCATTTTCCAGAACTAACCTATTAACGAGATGCCACAGTGCCAGTTCCTGTTTTCTGCTGTTTTTGTGTTTCAGAAAAGTTACACAGGAAATATTCTCGGAATTGGACGAAATGAAAGCCAAAGTTCCGATTTACCTGACACGAAGACGGAGTCCAAAGGAGAGACGGAGGAGGACCAGGAGGAGGCCGTACCATAGGGTGGCACGGGCCACCCCGTGGCTGCGCCACCGGGTGGTGTGGGCCCCTGGTCCACCTCCTGACATCGCCCTTCCGCCTATAAATTCCCTTTGTCGAGAAAACCCTAAAGGACGGATCACTTTTCCACGAAACATACTGCAAGCCGCCGTCATCGACCCGAGATCGGGAGGGTCCAAAAGCTCTTCTTGGCACCCTTCCGGAGAGGGGAATCATCGCCGGAGGCCTTCTTCATCACCATGCCAGCCTTCGGAGTGATGTGTGAGTAGTCCACCACTGGACCATGGGTCCATAGCAGTAGCTAGATGGTTGTATTCTCCTACATGCGCCTCATGTGTAGATCTTGTGAGCTACCTATCATGATCAAGATCATCTTTGTGTAATTCTACATGTTGTGTTTGTTGGGATCCGATGAATATTGAGTACTATGTCAAGTTGATTGTTGATTTATCATGTCTATGTTATTTGTGATCTTGCATGCTCTCCGTTGCTAGTAGATATCTTGGCCGAGTAGATGCTAGTGACTCCAAGAGGTAGTATTTATGCTCAATAGTTCATGCCTCTAGTAATCTGGGAGAGTGACAATAACTTCTAAGGTTGTAGATGTGCTGTTTCTACTAGGGAGAAAAAAACAATCTTTTGTTCAAGGACATTTGTATTGTTTATATTACACACTTTGCTTAAGGCGATAATCTGTTGCTTGCAACTTAATACCCAAGGGTTGTTCGGATGATATCCTGTGGGTGGATTATTAGTCATAGATGCAGTTGGATTACGGTCTATGTATTATGTTGTAATGCCCAAGTGAATCTGATAGTGATCTTCACGACATGTACATGCATTGTTTTGCATTCTTTATTCTGTCAATTGCCGAACTATAATTTGTTTACCCAGCATGTTATTTATCTTTATTGGAGAGACACCTCTAGTGAACTGTGGACCCCGGTCCATCCTTTTATATATATATTACCGTTTACTTTCTACAAGCATTATTTACTTTCTTGCAAACAAACATCTATTACCACACGATACGTTTAATCCTTTGTTTACAGCAAACCAGTGAGATTGACAACCTCACTGCAAGTTGGGGAAAAGTACTTTGGTTGTGTTGTGTGCAGGTTCCACGTTGCTGCTGGTGCCAAAGCGACGCCCCAGACAGATGCCATAAACAAATTCTCTCGAGCCGTCGCCAAAGCCATCTAGCATCAACCTTCAGAAGTGGTTTCTTTCTCCTACTGCTCGATTAAACCTTGGTTTCACAATCGAGGGAAACTTGCCACTGTGCTCATCACACCTTCCTCTTAGGGTTCCCAACTGGGGCGGCTAGCACTGCTAACAAGCATTTTTCTGGTGCCGTTGCCGTGGAGAAAGAGGATTTTTGCAAGGGGAGGCTCTCGCTTCCAATCTATTACTTTGTTATTGTTTTGCTTACTTTCTTTACTTTATTTTTGCTTGCATCTTTTATCAAAAATACAAAAAATTAGTTCCTTTTATAGTTGGTATTTCGTTACTTTTACTTTTAGTTCATTATGTTGTTCCCTAAGTACATTCTGAAAGACCTATCAATAGGTAGTGGTTCTATAATTGGGAAAGATAACATTGAAGAGTTCTTTAATAATGTCAGTAAGCACAAAGATGTTGAGGATAGATCTTTATCCGAACTTGCTCGTAGTTATGAAGTTGCTGCTGCTTACTTAGTTCACATGTTGGAGGCTAGGTTTGTTAACCTTAATCCCTTTATGCAGCAAATGTTTCTTAAGCTTCATGATATCGAAGACTCTGAAAAGAGAAATTTTATTCTGGAGACTTTGCGTAAAGAATTTAGGGATGTTGTTATAGAAGCTAGGAAAGTTTTTGAGCATTTTAATATGCTTGGCTCACGTGTAGATGTTGTTGGTACAAATAAGGAAGAAATCAAAGTACCAATACCTTTCAAACTCGTAGGAATGCATGAAGCTTTGGAAAAGAATTTTGATTGGATTGTTCCTGAAAACCATTTTGATGAAAGTAGTGAGCCCAAAAGTGTTCATAGAGGATCTTCTACAACTCATTTGGATAAAATACAATTCCTTGTTGAAAATACTTCTGCTATTGATCTTAATGCTTCTCCGCTTGAAAATACTTGATTTCTACTTTTTGCACCTAGCTCAAAGGCGTTAAAGAAAAGCACTCTTGGGAGATAACCCAATGTTTTCTTTTCAGTACTTTTTCTTTTTGTTGAGTCTTGGAAGTTATTACTACTGTAATGACCTCTCCTTATAATTTTTATTTCATTTTTTGTGACAAGAAGAACCTCTAATTGGAGGAAGGTAAGATTTGGGGAAGTTGTTGTCCTGAAACACATTACAGCGCTGCACTGTAAAAATTTGTGAAAATTCTCTGAACACCATTTTGATCTGCGATTTCTTTTGCACATGCCCTAGGTTATTGTCTAACTTTCATTAGTTTTGCATTTTTCGATTTGAGCAACAGAAGATTTTCAAAAAAATTGATCTTTACCAGCTGTTATGTTTTGATAGATTTCTCCCACTATTTGCGTTTGCCTCTTGATCTCTTTCTTTTTGAGTTCTTTTGATCACGGAACTTTTGAGAGAAGTTGCTACAGTAGCTAATGTTTTAATGGGTATTATACTTGAGTTGAAACTGAACCAAAGAGTGGATTTACTATCTTGCATAAACTAATGTTACTAATAAGAATTGTGTGAAGTTTTGTATGAAGGAAGTTTTCAAGTGTAGGGAAAGGAGAATGATGAGATGAGATGAAGTATAGACAAAAGCTCAAGCTTGGGGATGCCCATGTCACCCCAAGAAATATCCAAGAAGTACAAGCGTCAAAGCTTGGGGATGCCCCGAGGCACCCCTTCTTCATCAACAAAATATCAGGTCATCTTTCAAGACACTATATTTTTATTGCTTCATATGCTATGTGTTTTTCTTGGAGCATCTTTATTTTTGCTTTCAGTTTTGTTTTGTTTTGTTTGCTGCAATAAATGGTTGGACCCCAACATGTTTCTTTTGGAGAAGACACACTCTGTTTATTGCCTAGAACACTCTAGTTTTCACTCTTATTGGTCTACGAGTGTTCTCTTTTTCTAGTACTACGTTCAGTTTTCGTTTTTCACCTTGATTTTTGTTCACAACTTGTTAGTTATTTGTAGCTAGGTGTGTTTAGACCTCTGGTCTTTGTTGCTTTTCATCTTTAAGAGTTGTTTCAAAAAGGTTGATTGGTGTTGTAAAAGAGTAAAAAGTTTCATGCATATAGTGGTACAAATGGGAGCTTGTTTAGACTGTGGCTTAGACTTTTGCATGTCATGCTTGATGTTATTTTGATTATATGCTTAGTAGTTATTGCTGTAGCATGACTTGTCTCAAATGACTGAGATTGCTTAATGTGCCTTTGAAAGAATCAAGCGTTGTTTTTATTATATGGGAGCATATTATTGTGGTATTCTCCTTTGATGCTTTATTTGGGTTGACTTGGCGCATGCTCACACCATGTTTGACTACAAACCAGTCGCCTCAAGCCTCTATGATCATTTGGTTTTTGAATTGTGATACCACTTTATGCTTTGGTTAATAATGTTTCGTCGCTATGCATGATTATGGCCGTTATTGCTCTCTTAGTTGGTCGCTCCCACTCTTTTGCCTGCCTTCATCTGTACTGAGAGGGAATACTTCTCGTGCATCCAACTACCAAAAACCAAGTTGTTACAAAGAGTCCACTATAAATTCCTATGCATGGTATTTTCAAGCCATTCCAAGTAAATTTTCATGTGCTACCTTTCAAAAAACCCTTCAAAAATACTTCTCATTTTGTGACACTGTTTTCAGCTCATGAGGACGTAGTGGTCGGGTTTGCTTTCTTCCATATTGAATTAAGTACCCCTTCACTTGCATGCTTCATCTGCTTGTCACTAATTTTGCAAGGGATCTGGTCAGACCATTGTAAACTTAAAGAAAATAAGAAAAAAAGGCACTCCTCCATGGTATGTGAAAGTTGGTGGGCACCCGAAGGATTCGGTTAGCCATGGTTTGTGAAAAGAAAAGTGAGGAGGAGTGCCAAGCTTTATAAAAGAGCACAAATGTGCCAATTTTTCAAAGAACTCGGAACCGCTCTCAACTTGTTTAGTATGGAAGATAGCAAGAACCTCATTGCCAGTCGTTGACAAGAACAACCACCTCTCAAAACAATTTTTATCTCTGTTTTACAAATGAAAAGCTCTAGCACATGCTAAATCCCTGCTTCTCTCTACAAAGGGCCTTTCTTTTACTTTTATGTTGAGTCTTCACCTTCTACCTTTATGCACCGTCTAAGAGAACATAGTTGTCAT
The DNA here is from genome assembly GCA_007115705.1 of Dactylis glomerata. Classification (NCBI taxonomy): domain Eukaryota; kingdom Viridiplantae; phylum Streptophyta; class Magnoliopsida; order Poales; family Poaceae; genus Dactylis; species Dactylis glomerata. The sequence goes on along the minus strand of QXEO01000370.1, from coordinate 30,013 downwards.
TCTGAGTATAATGTGCATAGTCCCAAAATTTATTATTGATTGATTCATGATTATGGTATTGCTTGTTCTCAAATTATTTGTATCTAGTCGCCCTCTTAAACTTGAAGGTGTCCTATGCATTTATGTTTTGCTACTCCATGAGGGACAAGCTGAATACCACTTTGCTATGTTTTTCCTATATGCATGAAACAAACAAATGACTTTCAATGCATTATTACTCATGATCTTTTGTTTGTGTTACTTTTCATGTTAGAATATGGTTGCTAAGTTCTGTTGTCAAGATTATATCTTTTATGCCCATGTTTAGAGTACTTTGATCTCAGCACTCAATGCTTTACATCGTTTTGATCAAGATTGTGTTGGTGCATGTCACCTCAAAAATTATTATTTTGTTATCACTTACCTACTCGAGGACGAGCAGGAGTTAAGCTTGGGGATGCTTGATACATCTCAAATGTATCTATAATTTTTGATGCTCCATGCTTGTTTATACATCATTTGCTTTGTGTAAAAACAAGCATGGAGCATCAAAAATTATAGATACGTTGGAGACGTATCAAGCATCCCCAAGCTTAACTCCTGCTCGTCCTCGAGTAGGTAAGTGATAACAAAGAATAATTTTTGAGGTGACATGCACCTACACAATCTTAATCATATATGTAAGCATTTGTGAGCTGGGATCAAAGAACTTAAAACATGGGCATGAAAGATATAATCTTGACAATAGAAACTTAGCAACCATGTTATAACATGAAAAAGAACACAAACAAAAGATCATGAAAATGAAACAATGAAAGTCAAACGTGTGTTCATATCATAAGGAAAAACATACAAATGGTTTTCAGCTTGTCCTTCATAGAGAGCAAAACATAAATGCATAGGACACCTTCAAGTTTAAGAGGGCGACTAGATACAAATAATTTAAGAACAAGTGAAACCAACAATATGAATCAATCAATGAAAACTTTGGGACAATGCACATTATACTAAGAATGACAACTATGCTCTCTTAATGGTGCATAAAGATAGAAGGTGGTGACTCAACATAAAAGTAGAAGAAAGGCCCTTCGCGGAGGGAAGCAGTGATTGCAAGTTTTATAACCTTCAAAAATTATGGTACTTACCGGCTTTGAGCTCTCATTGCCCCCATCATAAGCATCTTGAATGGTTAGCGTTAATGCGAGAACAATTATGATGCATATGCTTGACAAATCATAAGTTGAAAACCTCGTGTCCCGTGAATACGAGTGCCCAAACTTCATGCTACTCAACTTAGAGTCCTAAGCAAGGCTCTTGTCATTGTAAGTATATATGTATCATCGAGAACCGCCAACGGGGTACCTCCATGCCCGATGACATGGAACAAGCCCACATCAAAATGACAGGACAAGCAGACAATGAACACCTCGACATCTCTTTTATTTACCATTTGTATAGCTTTTATTTTGAGATGCGTCGTCGAATGTCCACTATGGGTATGCTGCAAATTTCCACCATGAATTATGAATGGCTTAGATTGGTGGCCCATGCGTTTCCCTAACACATATACAAACTCCATGATCCCCACAAGATTCCCAATTCATTTCACACCGCGGGCATCCATAAACAAAAGATCACGATATCAACTCAAATAAGAAGTGCAATGTTGAAAGCTTGCCCCATGACAGCATGGTTGGGCTAGTATCCAACTTACAACTTGCAAGCATAACAACTCAACATAAGAGACCACAATGTCAAATTTTTAAGAACAGGAAAAAAGTAAAGTGTGCCTTCCGGTTCATGAGAGCTTTACTGACCAATTTTCGCATAACACTGGTAAGAGTTTAATTTGAAGAGAAAATAAAAGCAACTCAAATTTACTTGGAATAACAAATTCCTAGTAGGTATGTATGGTGGAAACTTTGGAAAACTTGGTTTTTAGGAGTTGCATGCATGAGTAGAGCTCATACTCAGTACAAGGCGAGGGCTAGCAAAAGACTCGGAGCGACCAACTAAGAGAGCAATAATGGCCGTAATCATGCAAAGCGACATTAAAAGAAGCATAAGATGGCATCAAAAGTCAAAAACTAAATGATCATAGAGGCTATTGGCGACTTTGTATGAGTCTAACATGTGTGAGCATGCGCCAAGTCAACCCAAATAAAGCATAAGGAGAAAACCAAAATAATGCTTCCAAACGATAAAAACAACGCATGATTTTTTCAAAGGCTCATTAAGCAATCTCAGTTATTTGAGACAAGTCATGCTACAGCAAAAATCACTAAGCATACTATCAAAAAGACATCAAGCATGACATGAAAAAGCCTAAGCCGCAGTCTACACAAGCTCCTTCTTGTACCACTTTTTTGCATAAAGCTTTTTCTCTTTTCCAACACCATTCAAACTTTTTATAAACACCTCTTTTGGTGAAAACCAATAAAGATCAGAGGCAAAAATACACCTTGATGAAGAGATATGACAAGGTCTGAACGCAAATCAAGGCGAAAACGAAAACCAAAAGCAGTAGCAGAAAAAGAAGAACACTCGGTTTTTGATAAGAGTGAAAACTAGAGCGTTCTTGGCAAATGAAAAGCAAGGCAACTTCTACAAAATAAATTTGTTGGGGTCCAACCATTTATTGCAGAAAACTAAACTAAACTAACTAAGAAAACTAAAACAACTGACGCTCCAAGAAAAACACATAGTGCATGAAGCAATAAAAATATAGTGTCTTGAAAGGTGACCTGATTTTTGCCGATGAAGAAGGGGTGCCTCGGGGGCATCCCCAAGCTTTGACGCTTTTACTTCTTGGATATTTCTTGGGGTGATGCATGGGCATCCCCAAGCTTGAGCTTTTTTCCATTCTTCAACTCATCTCATCATTCTCCAATCCCTACACTTGAAAACTTCCTTCATACAAAACTAAACACAAATCTATTAGCAACATTAGTGTAGCATAACATATAATCAATCTCTTTTTGCTTCAGGTTTCAACCTAAAACCACCACATATATAGCATATACTACTGTAGCAACTTCCCCAAAAGTTCCGTGATCAAAAGAACTCAAAAGAAAGCGATAAAGCGGCAAACACAAATATTGGCAGAAATCTGTCAAAACAGAACAGCTGACAAAGGTCGAATTTTTTAGGGGTTTTCTGTTGCTCAAATCAAAAAGTGTTAAACTAATGAAAGTTTGGATATAACCTGGGGCATATGCACAAGAAATCGCAGGTCCAAAAGATATACAGAGAATTTATACGAATTTTTACAGTGCAGCACCAAAAACAGTTTCAGGACAGCAACATCCCCAAATCTTTACCTCACTCAAATTAGAGGCTTCTCTTGGCACAACAATGAAATAAAAAGGATAAGGAGCGGTCATTACAGTAGTAATGACTTCCAAGACTCAAATAAAAGAAAAATTACTGAAAATATAACATTGGGTTATCTCCCAAGAGTGCTTTTCTTTAACGCCTTTGAGCTAGGCGCAGAAAATTGCGAATCAAGTAACATCAAGAGATGAAGCATCAAGCTCATAATTTGCTCTAAGAATAGAGTCAAAAAGTAAGTTCTTCCTTTTCCTAGGGAAGTGTTCCATACCTTTCTTGAGTGGAAATTGATATTTGATGGTGCCTTCTCTCATATCAATGATGGCACATACAGTTCGAAGAAAGGGACTTCCCAAAATAATAGGACATGAAGCATGGCATTCAACGTCCATAACGAGAAAATCAACGGAAACAAGGTTATTATTAACCATAATAAGAACATCATTAATTCTTCCCAAAGGTTTCTTCTTAGCAACATCAGCAATAGGAACATCATAATAACACTTTTCAAGCGGTGGTAAGGCAAGCATGTCATAAATTTTTCTAGGCATGATAGAAATACTAGCACCTAGATCACATAAAGCATGGCAATCAAAACCATTAACATGCATATCAATGATGGGTTCCCAACCATCTTCTAACTTCTTGGGAACAGAGGCTTTTTGCTGCAACTTTTCATCCTTAATTTTCATGAGATCATTGGTAATATGCTTAGTAAAAGCAATATTTAAAGAACTAGCATTGGGAGTCAAAGCAAGCTTTTGCAAGAACAAAATAACTTCAGATATATTGCAGCCATCAACATCAAAATCATTAAAAGAAGTAGAGCTATCATCTCCTACACTCCAAAAAATTTCAGCACTCTTTTGAGAAAAAGTTTTGGCAGTTTTAGGCTTTTTAACACAAGGAGTGGGAGTTTTCTCTACACCAATCAAAGTAAGAGGATTGCTAGCATTAGGAACAACATCATCAGAGGTAGTAATAGTACAAACTTTCATATTCCTAGCAATCTCATCCTCTCTTTCCCATCTAGCATGCAATTCTGATAACAATCTAAGATTTTCATCAATTCCAACTTGAATAGCATTAGCAGTAGCAAAAACATTGTTCTCTTTCACATCATTAGGCAACACTTTTAATTTCAGAAGTTCAACATCATGAGCAAGGCTATCAACTTTAGAAGCAAGAATATCAATTTTGCCTAACTTTTCCTCAACAGACTTGTTAAAAGCAGTTTGCTTACCGATGAAGTCCTTTAGCATTACCTCAAACTCGGAGGGCGCGGCCCTAGTGTTGTTGGAGGAGTTACCATAAGAGTTACCATAACCATTACTAGAAGGATACGGCCTATAATTGTTACTAGCAAAATTGTTCCTATAAGCATTGTTGTTAAAATTATTGTTTCTAATGAAGTTCACATCAACATGCTCTTCTTGAGCAACCAAAGAGGCTAAAGGAACATTATTAGGATCAATATGAGTCCTATCATTAGCAAGCATAGCCATAATGGTATCAATCTTATCACTCAAGGAAGAGGTTTCCTCAACAGAATTTATCTTCTTACCTTGTGGAGCTCTCTCGGTGTGCCATTCGGAGTAATTTACCATCATGTTGTCAAGTAGCTTTGATGCGGCGCCCAAGGTAAGGGACATAAAAGTGCCTCCAGCAGCTGAATCCAATAGGTTCCTTGAAGAAAAATTCAGTCCTGCATAAAAAGTTTGGACAATCATCCAAGTAGTCAATCCATGAGTGGGACAATTCTTTATCATAGATTTCATTCTTTCCCAAGCTTGAGCAACATGTTCATTATCAAAGTGACTAAACTTCATAATATTGCTACGCAAAGCTATAATCTTAGCAGGAGGATAGTATCTACCAATAAAAGCATCCTTACACTTAGTCCATGAATCAATACTATTCTTAGTCAAAGACAGCAACCAATCTTTAGCTTTTCCTCTCAAAGAAAAAGGAAACAACTTGAGCTTAATAATATCACTTTCTACATCCTTATATTTCTGCATCTCACATAGCTCAACAAAATTGTTGAGATGAGCTGCAGCATCTTCAGTACTAGCACCAGAAAATTGCTCTTTCATAACAAGGTTCAATAAAGCAGGCTTAATCTCATAAAAGTTCGCAGCAGGAGCAGGTGGCGCAATAGGAGTGCAGATAAAATCACTATTGTTCATACTAGGAAAGTCACACAGCTTGGTGTTTTCAGGATTAGCCATTTCAGCAAAACTAAAAGCAGACAAGTAAAAAACAACTACCAAGGATTCTAATTTTTTTGGGTTTTTGATAAAAAACGATGCAGGTAAAATAAATAAAGTAAAGCAAAACAATAACAAAGTAAAGGATGTGCGTGCAAAAAAACTCCCCTCGCAGAAGTCTTCTACTTCCTCCCCGGCAACGGCGCCAGAAAATGTGCTGGTGCCTAGTTGACGTGGGAGCTTATTCTTCTTTAATCCCCGGCAACGGCGCCAGAAAATGTGCTTGATGCATGGTAAATGACCAGCCCGTTGGGAACCCCAAGAGGAAGGTGTCATGAATATAGCAGCAGATTTTCTCTCAGTTAAGAAACCAAGGTTTGTCGATCAGGAGAGAAGAGACAAACGACTGAAGGTGATGCTTGCAAGCTTCGCGACAGCTTCAGACAATTTATATATGGCGCCTCGTCCAAGCTTTGCTTTGCTAGCAGCAACGTGGAACCTGCACACAACACAACCAAATACTTTGTTCCCAACTTGCGATGAGGTTGTCAATCTCACCGGTTTGCTTGAAACAAAGGGTATGAGCGTATCGAGTGGAAAGCAGTGAAAGTATGCGAGTAAAGTAAATAGTGCGAGTAAAGTAAACAGGTGATAGCAATATGATGGAAATAGGACCGGGGTCCACAGTTCACTAGTGGTGTCTCTCCATAAGATAAATAACACATGCTGGGTAAACAAATTACAGTTGGGCAATTGATAGAAAAAAGATAAACGTAATATGTCAAGAAGATCACTATGCGATTTACTCTGGGCATTACAACAAAATACATAGACCGCCATCCAACTGCATCTATGACTAATAATCCACTCACGGGGATATCATCCGAACAGCCCATGAGTATTAAGTTGCGAACAACAGACAATTGCGTTAAGCAAAGTGTGTAATGTAAACAAAGCATATGCCCTCAAGCATATGAATGTTGTTTTCTCCCTAGTAGCAACAGCACATCTACAACCTTAGAGGTTTCTGTCACTCCCCTAGGTTAAATAGAGACATGAACCCACTATCGAGCATAAATACCCCCTCTTGGAGTCACTAGCAACTACTCGGCCAAGATAGCTACTAACAACGGAGAGCATGCAACATCATAAACAACATAGAGATAACATAAGATATATTTCAGTATAGCAACTCAATCATAACACCAATATTCATCGGATCCCAACAAACCAAACATGTAGAATTACATAACGGTGATCTCAATCATGTAGGGCAGCTCATGAGATCTAAACATGAAGCACATGGTGGAGGAGACAACCATCTAGCTACTGCTATGGACCCGTAGTCCAAGGTAGACTACTCACTTATCGCTCCGAAGGCAAGCATGGCGATGAAGAAGACCTCCGGTGGCGATTCCCCTCTCCGGCAGGGTGCCAGGAAGAGCTTCTGGACCCTCCCGATCCTCGGGTCAACGGCGGCGGCGGATCGCGATGTGTTCTGGAAAAGTGATCGGGTACTTAGGTTTTTTCCGTTGGGGGGTCTTTATAGGCGAAGGGGCATCGTCAGAGGTGGACCGAGGGGCTCTCACACATAGGGGGCACGGCCAGGGGCCAGGCCGCGCTGCCCTGGTGTGTGGGGCCCTCGTGGCCCCCCTCCAACTCCTCTTCGGATCTCTGAAAGCTTCCGGGGAAAATAAGACTTTAGGAACTTGTTTCGTCCAATTCCGAGAATATTTCCTGTGTAGCACTTCTGAAACACAAAAACAGCAGAAAACAGGAACTGGCACTGTGGCGACTTGTTAGTAGGTTAGTTCCGAAAAATGTATAAAAGTGCCACGAAGTGTAACGAAACAGTAGGCAAATGGTGTAAAAACAAGCATGGAGCATCAAAAATTATAGATACGTTGGAGACGTATCAACCTCCCAAAAATCGGCCGCCACCCCCAGCAGCTAGAGCAGCATGCTGGCCCCATCGAGTAGCTCGAGGGCGTCGTGGAACGCCCGACACCCACCCAGCAGAGCGCCCATCACCCACCCAACAGAGTGCTGGCCAGCACCTCCAAGTCCAAGCGCGCTCAGCATGGCACATTACCTGCACATTACTTCCACTTCAACAATACTGAAATTCACCAGAGAAAAATTTAAGAACATGTGATATTTCTAAACTCCCAGGATGTGATCATTAAGAATTAGAATATAGAAATTTACCAGAGTACAAGCACAAGAATAGCAATCACTTACAGGTCACAAAATATGAGAATATGAAGCACCAAATTACCTCACCGTTGCCCTTGTTGGACCAGCCCCTGTCGCCGAGTACCGTCCGGCGACCTTGACGACAAACTCTGGCAAGATGTCACACGCACGTACGCACGTACTTCTGATCCGCGACGCAGCGTACCGCGATGCAGCGTACGCCTAGCTAGCCAAACTTTGGATCGATAGAAGCTAGCTCTATACGCACGCACATGAAATCACCAATCGACGGATTATAGCCACAGGACCGTCTCAGTCCTTTGCTTTATTACTTTACGGTCTGTCTTACAACGATACCACATACAAGTATTTATACACGGCAACGCACGCAACGCCAAACCGACTTGGTGTAGGACACCGCGTCCAACACGATACGGTAAACCGTATCCAACACGACGCTACCCGGAGACAAATCCGGTTTACACTAGGACACTAGGAACCTACGTAGACTACACGGGGGACACAACGCCGTACCGGCGTCAGACGTGATTATTTCCAACAATCACCCCCCTAAGCACGATGTGCTCGTCTTCACAGCTTAGACGCCGATCCTTCCTCGCATCTCCAAGAACTTCAGTCGACCCAAGGACTTGGTCAAAATATCAGCAAGCTGGTCATTGGTGCAAACATAGTTGACTTCAATCTTGCTCTCCTCTACACACTCCCGTATGTAGTGATACTTCGTATTAATGTGCTTACTCCTGTCATGATGCACCGGATTCTTGCACAATGAGATTGCAGACTTGTTGTCAATATTGAGCACCACTCGTTCCTCTTCGTTGTTCATAAGGTCACCAAGTAGCCTCCTTAGCCACACGCCTTAACACGCCGCGGTTGCAGCTGCAATATACTCAGCTTCACAAGAAGACAGTGCCACTACCTTTTGCTTTTGTGATAGACAACTTACCAAGCTTTTTCCCAAGAAATATGCCACGCCCGAGGTACTCTTACGGTCGTCAACATCTCCTGCCATGTCACTATCACTATAGCCAAGTATCTTCACCTTCCCCTTCTTCTTCAAATAGACAACACCAAAGTTAGTTGTCCCTCTGATGTACCTGAGTATATGCTTCACCGCCGCCCAATGCTCCGCTGTAGGTGCTTCCATGTAGCAACTCACAATGCCAACGGAATAGGCCAAGTCCGGTCTTGTGTTCACGAGATACCTCAAACTTCCGACCACACTCCTATACTCCGTTGCATCAACCGTGGGTGCTTTGCATCTCTTGCTAAGTTTAAGCCGAGGTTCCATAGGAACTTGAGTTGGATTGCAATCTTCCATAGCACAACTCTGGAGTATCTTCTTTGCGTATGCCTCCTGGCATAATGTGATCTCACCCAGCTTTTGATGTACCTCTATTCCAAGGTAGTAGCTCAATAAGCCTAGATCACTCATCTTGAATAACTCCTTAATCTGTTGCTTGAACTTTGCAATTTCCTTCTCATCCGCTCCAGTTATCAATAAATCATCCACATAGATGCCAACTAGTAGATGATTCCTTCCTTGCCCTCGCTTATACATAGCATGCTCCAGTGGGCTCTTCTCGAATCCGAGAGACTTCAACGTACGATCAAGCTTGATGTTCCACGCCTGAGGCGCCTGTCGGAGCCCATACAATGCCTTGTGTAGCTTCAAAACCTTGTGTTCTTCTCCCTCCTTGATGTATCCCGGTGGCTGTTTCACATAGACCTCTTCTTCTAACTCTCCATTCAAAAACGCGGATTTCACATCCATATGATGTAATTTCCAAGATTCTTGAGCCGCGAGAGCCATAAGTAATCTCACCGATTCCATCCTTGCTACTGGAGCAAACACTTCTTCAAAATCCACACCTTGCTATTGCACGTATCCTTTGGCCACTAGCCTCGCCTTGTGTTTCACCAAGTTTCCTTCGGCATCCTTCTTGATCTTATACACCCACTTGAGCCCTATGCATTTATGCTTGTTGGGTAGATCGACGAGCTTCCATGTATTGTTGTCGTGGATCGATCCCAACTCATCATCCATAGCACGGCGCCAACACTCCTCCGTGTTAGCCTCCTCGAACTTTGTCGGTTCCTTGGTGAGTAGACACCCACCCCGACCTCGTCCTCTCGCACGCGTCGTCCGAATAGGATTTATCGTACGAAGCATCTCCGGCGGATATAAATCCAAAACATCTCGAAGTTTTTCCGGAGTAGCCGGCCGTCTCCGCTCCTGTACCGTCGGAGGAGACGCCAAAGTAGATTCAGTGCTTGCCGCACCATCTGCTGAACTTGCAGCTGCTGGCGAGTCTGATGCATCGACGGAAGCTTGAACACCTGCTCGAGACGCTGTAGCATCATCCGTCTCGCCTCAATAGGCTCGTCCTGGCGAGGGTGATCTGCTAGACCCAGCTAGGCCTCCGGCCTCGCGCCTTGCTCTTCCAAGCGGAGCTGCACCTGGCCCGTCTGTCCGGCCACGGTCAAGGACGTGACTCCCAGCCCGAGCTGGGCTTGCGGCTGGGCTGCTGTGCGTGGCTACCTCAGGCCAAGATGGCATGCTGGCTAGGCTGCCGTTGCTCCCGCCAGGAGCGCTCTCGCTCGTGTCGGGGCTCCCGTGCGAGGAGTTGCCGCCGCGCGCGCGCGTCCCGCGTGAACTACCCTTGATGCTCCCACCTGGAGCACTCGTTTCTGGTCTAGGTCCTCGCGAGCCAACGCTTCGGCTTCCCACGTTACTCGCACTTGTTACCGTATGCGTCGATGGAGACGGAGCATCTTCCGTATTCTCATCCACGTCACTTCTAATACCTTGATCATCTGCATGTGAATCACTGTAAACAACAGTAAATATCTCATTAGAGATCGGTTCGATCGGTTCTGCGGAGCTCCAATTCCATGATTTCTCCTCCTCAAAAATTACGTCGCGTGTCACAACCAGTTTTTTATTCACCGGATTGTACGCGCGATATGCCTTCGTACCGGCTTCATAGCCGATCATGACCATTGGAGTACTTTGATCCGCCAACTTGCTAGTATGTCCGGCCACCGTCTTCACATGCGCCACGCACCCGAAAGTGCAAAGATGATCAACCGAGGGCTTGCGCCCGTACCATGCTTCGTACGGCGTCATACCGACTACACTCTTAGTCGGCACCCTGTTAAGCAAATAGACGGCCGTACTGACCGCCTCGCCCCAAAACCTGCCTGGCATGCATTTGCTCTTCATCATGTTGCGTGCCATGGCCACCATAGTTTGGTTCCTCTTTTCCACAACACCATTTTGCTGCAGTGAATATGGCGCGGTGAGGTACCGCTGGATCCCATGAGCTTCACAAAATGCCTTGAATTCATTGGACTTGAACTCACCACCCCAGTCGGTACGGAAGGCTTTTAACTTGGCCTCGGCCTCAACCTCGGCTGCCATCTTCACGATCCAGAATGCTTGCAAAGCTTGATCCTTCCTCTTCAGCAACACAACCCACATGTATCTACTGAAGTCGTCGACGATGAGCAAGAAATACTTGTTCCCGGCGGTCGTCGCCGGCGTGATTGGTCCGCACAAGTCGCCATGGACCAACTCAAGAACTTTGCTTGCTCGATATTGTCCTTCCCTTGGAAACGGGGCTCGCCTTTGTTTCCCAACAAGACAACCGTCGCACAATTGATCAACATGATCGACGCACGGCATGCCGCGAACCATCTGTTTTTGTCCAAGTTGCCGTAGAGCTTGGAAATTGAGATGCCCGTAGCGTGCGTGCCACTTCCACGCCGAGTCTTCCATGCTTGACATCAAGCATATTGGATCCACCCGATCCAAGTTGAGGATGTAGAGTCTGTTCTTCGCTCTCTCCACCTTCATGATGAGTTTTCTCTCACGGTCATACCCCCATAGGAACTTGTCCTTGAGCACAATCTCGCATCCACGCTCCGCAAGCTGACCAAGACTGATAATGTTGCTCTTCAACCTGGGAATATAGTACACATCAGTGAGTACCTTGTGACCGCCATCCTTCAACTCAAACAAGACAGTGCCTCGTCCTTCTATCCCAACGGTCCATCCATCGCCGAAACAAACCGTCCCTCCCACTGAGAGGTTTAACTCAGAAAACTGAGCCTTGTCGCCGGTCATGTGGTTGCTAGCGCCTGTGTCGAGGTACCATATGTGCGTAGCCGTATTCCTCGTCCTATCATGAAGAAGAACCTTCTCTTCTTCGAGCTTGATGATCTCCGTGGCCGGCTTCTGTGGAGGTGACTCTCCATTATCCGATTGCTCGCATACTTCGAGCATCATCATCCTAGGTCCATCATCTCCTTCCCTCGCCATGAGAGCCTTCTCCACCGGAGCGTTGCGACACTCCGATTTGATGTGACCGAGCTGATTTCACTTATGATAGCGAAGATTCTTTTTATCAAATTTCTTATTTTGCTTCTTCCCCTTACCCGACTTCTTCGTCGAGTGGGAGTCTTCCTTCTTTCCACCGCTGCCAGATGCACCATCGCTCTTCTCTCTAGCGTCTATTGCCTGCCATTGGGCGCGTGTGAGCATGATATGCTCCTCCACTTTTGCGTCACTGTAGGTGATCTTCATCCGCTCATCATGCGCCTTGAACCGTCCGACCAAATCATCCAACGTGACAGTCTTGAGATCAACGCACTGCTCGTTCGCTGACACAACAGAGATGTACCGCGCCGGTGCAGCACAAAGGAAACGCCTAACCACCGAGATCTCATGTAGCTTCTCGTCCAGTCCGCGAATTCCATTGACTATTATGGCAACCCTCGAGGCGAAGGCGTCCAGTGTCTCATCTTCTCCCACCTCCAGGTTCTCGAACTTCTTTTGAAAAGTTTGCAGGGTCGCCTCGCGCACACGCGCGTGCCCAAGATTGAGGATCTTGAGCGTGTCCCACGCCTCCTTTGCAGATTTCTTCGAGATCAGGTGTTGCATCACGTCCATCGGCATCACGGAGCAGATAGCCGTAAGTGCCTGTCGGTCCTTGCGGTACTTTGACGCGCCCTTCTTGTACTCATCGCCGCCGGGATCGACAGCCTCCCAGAGCTAGTTGGACTCGAGCGCCCACTCCATCGTGGTCGCCCACACCGTGAAGTTGTCGCGGTTGTACCGCAGGTACATCGTCGACACTGGCGCAGCCGCGGCCGCCCCGGAATACTCGCTCGTCTCCTTCGCCATGACCTCCCGTTACTAAGAGATCCTCCACGAGGCTCTGATACCAATTGTTGGACCAGCCCCTGTCGTCGAGTATAGTCCGGCGACCTTGACGACAAACTCCGGCAAGATGTCACACGCACGTACACACGTACTTCCGATCCGCGACGCAGCGTACCGCGATGCAGCGTATGCCTAGCTAGCCAAACTTTGGATCGATAGAAGCTAGCTCTATACGCACGCACACGAAATCTCCAATCGACGGATTATAGCCAAAGGACCGTCTCGGTCCTTTGCTTTATTACTTCACGGTCTGTCTTACAACGATACCACGTACAAGTATTTATACACGGCAATGCGCGCAACGCCAAAACGACTTGGTGTAGGACACCACGTCCAACACGATACGGTAAACCGTATCCAACACGACGCTACCCGGTGACAAATCCGGTTTACACTAGGACACTAGGAATCTACGTAGACTACGCATAGACTACACGGAGCACACGACGCCGTACCAGCGTCGGACGTGATTATTTCCAACAGCCCTATAGTCTTAGCTCGATGAGGCCTTGTCTTTGTTCAGGAGGCAAGAAGCATCACGGTAGCCCTAAAAGGTTGATCGACAAAATATGTCAAAATACAAAAAAATACTTTGAACATGTTTAATCCTTAACCAAATTGAAGATGTTTCTTCTGTTGGAAATGCTACTTGTTCCAATACTAAAATAATGTTGACATCTTCAGTCTAGTGCCTAACAATCTAACATTACTAAAAATGCAAGTAAAATCAAGTGAAATAATGCAAGCACTGAAATAATGTCGACAGTTTCAGCCTAGTGGCTAAGATTACTGAAAATGCAAGTAAAACCAAGTGAAAAATGTCTGAGCATGGAGTAGATGAAATCCGAGACAAAGATGCAAGTAACACAAGCCTGGAGACAGTACTCCAAAGATTAACTGCATTGTTACATTTATCTTGTACAGAAATCACACATATTTTTTCTAGCATAAACAACACAGAACCATCACATCCAAGCACTGGAATTTATCTAATGGATTTTCTCACAAAGTTAATGAATTTTATGTATTGCAATTTATACACTAGAGCAGTCTAATCTATCTTGCGACTCCGAAAGTCTGAAGCAATGGTCTGCCCAAGCACGACAGTAACACACGAGAATGAGTAGAGCACATGAATCAATCGGAAAGCGCAATAGCACAGCTCACTGATACGTTACAAACGTATCTATAATTTTTGATGCTCCATGCTTGTTTTACACCAATTGCTATATGTTTTGTTTACACTTTGTGGCATTTTTATGCATTTTCTGGAACTAACCTATTAACAGGATGCCACAGTGCCGGTTCCTGTTTTCTGCTGTTTTTGTATTTCAGAAAAGTTGTACATAAAATATTCTTGAAATTGGACGAAACGAAGCCTGAAGTCCCTATTTTGCTGTCACGTACACGGAGTCCAAAGAAGAGACGGAGAAGGGCACCGAGACAGCCACACCATGTGGTGGCGTACCCCCGTGGTCGCACCTGGCCATGGTGTGGCCCCTCGGGCGCCCACCGACATCGCCCTTCCGCCTATATATTGCCTCCGAGCGAAAATCCTAAATCATGAAGCCTCGATCCACGAAAAGTTCCGCAGTGCTGCCGCCATCGAAGACAAGTTTTGGGGGACAAAAATCTCTGTTCCGGAACCCTGCCGGGACGAGGAATTGCCCCCAGAGTCATCTCCATCGACTCCACCGCCATCTTCATTGCTATTGCTGACTCCCATGATGAGGAGAGAGTAGTTCTCCCCCGAGGCTGAGGGCTCTACCGGTAGCTATGTGGTTTATCTCTCTCTCCCATGGTGTGATCTTTATGTGATCATGAGCTTTGTAATCTAGTTGAATAGGTAGATGTTACTTGATGGTGCGGTGTTGATGATGTAAATAACCGACCAGTTGGGAACCCCAAGAGAAGGTATGATGAGCACAGCAGCAAGTCTTCCCTTAGTTATGAAACCAAGGTTATCAATCCAGTAGGAGAAAGCCAAACTTAAGAAGGTGATGCTTGCTAGCTTCATGACACTCTGGATAATGGCGCCATACAGCTTGTTGGTGTGTCTTCACCTAGCAGCAATGTGAAACCTGCACACAACACAAACAAATACTTTGCTTCCAACTTACGATGAGGTTGTCAATCTCACCGGTTTGCTGTAAACAAAGGAATGAGCATATCGAGTGGTAAAAGGATTATAATAAAGCAAGTAAAGTAAACAGTGCGAGTAAAGTAAAACGGTGTAACAATGTAAAGGAAATTGGACCAGGGTCCACAGTTCACTAGTGGTGTCTCTCCATAAGATAAATAAAGCATGCTGGGTAAACAAATTACAGTTGAGCAATTGATAGAGTAAAGACAACGTACATACATCACGAGGATCACTATGAGGCTTACTTTGGGCATTACGACAAAATACATAGACCATAATCCAACTGCATCTATGACTAAAAATCCACTCGTGGGGATATCATCTGAAGACCCCTTGAGTATTAAGTTACGAACAACAGATAATCGCATTAAGCAAAGTGCATAATGTAAACAAAGCAAATGTCCTTAGACACAAGAATATTGTTTTCTCCCTAGTGGCAATAGCATATCTACAACCTTAGAGGTAACTATCACTCCCCCAGATTAAATAGAGGCATGAACCCAACTATCGAGCATAAATACTCCCTCTTGGAGTTACTAGCATCTACTCGGCCAAGATAGCTACTAGCAACAGAAAGCATGCAAGATCATAAACAACATAGAGATAACATAAGATAATATTCAACACATCAACTTGACATAGTACCAATACTCATCGGATCCCAACAAACACAACATGTATGATTACATAAAGATGATCTTGATCATGTAGGGCAGCTCACAAGATCTAAACATGAAGCACATGGCGGAGAAGACAACCATCTAGCTACTTCTATGGACCCGTATCCAAGGTAGACTACTCACACATCACTCTGGAGGCGACCATGGTGGTGTAGAAGGCCTCCGACAGGGATTCCCCTCTCCGGCAGGGTGCCGGGAAGAGCTCCTGGATCCTCCCGATCTCGATTCGACGACGGCGGCGGCTTGCAGTATGTTTCTGGGAAAAGCGATCTGTCCCTTAGGTTTTTCCCGACGAGAGGTCTTTATAGGCGAAGGGGCATTGTCAGGAGGTGGACCAGGTGGGCTCACCATGGGTGGGCGCAGCCAGGGGCTGGGCCGCACCCCCCTGTGGTGTGGCCAGCCTCTAGCCCCCCTCCGTCTCATATTCGGTCTTCGCGAAGCTTCGGTAAAAATAGGAGGTTCAGCTTTTGTTTCCGTCCAATTCCGAGAATATTTCCTGTGTAACTTTTCTGAAACACAAAAACAGCAGAAAACAGGGAACTGGCACTGTGGCAACTTGTTAATAGGTTAGTTCTAGAAAATGCATAAAAACGCCACGAAGTGTAACAAAACACAAAGCAAATGGTGTATAAACAAGCATGGAGCATCACAAATTATAGATATGTTTGAGACGTATCAAGCATCCCCAAGCTTAACTCCTGCTCGTCCTCGAGTAGGTAAGTGATAACAAAAGAATAATTTTTGAGGTGACATGCACCATCACAATCTTGATCATCTAAGTAAGCATTGAGTGCTTGGATCAAAGAACTTAAAACATGGGCATAAAAGACATAATCTTGACAATAAGAACTAAGCAACCATGTTATAACATGAAAAGAAACACAAACGAAAGATCATGAATAATGAAACATTGAAAGTCAAATGTGTGTTCAAATCATATGGAAAAACATAGGAAATGGTTTTCAGCTTGTCCTTCATGGAATAGCAAAACATAAATGCATAGGAGACCTTCAAGTTTAAGAGGGCGACTAGATACAAAATAATTTAAGAACAAGTGAAACCATAATCATGAATCAATCAATGATAACTTTTGGACAATGCACATTAAACTCAGAATGGCAACTATGCTCTCTTAGACGGTGCATAAATGTAGAAGGTGGTGACTCAACATAAAAGTAAAAGAAAGGCCCTTCGCAGAGGGAAGCAGTGATTGCAAGTTTTATAAACCTTCAAAAATTATGGTACTTACTAGCTTTGAGCTCTCATTGCCCCCATTATAGGCATCTTGAATGGTTAAAGTAAATGCAAGAACGTTTATGAGCATATGCTTGACAAATCATAAGCTGAAAACCTCGTGTCCCGTGAAGTACGAATACCCAAACCTCATGCTACTCGACTTAGAGTCCCAAGAAAGCTCTTGTCATTGTAAGTATACACGTATCGTTGAGAACCGCCAACGGGGTACCTCCTTGCCCGATGATATGGAACAATCCCACATCAAAATGATAGGACAAACAGACAATGAACACCTCGGCATCTCTTTTATTTACCATTGGTATAGATTTTTATTTTGAGATGTGATACGTCTCCAACGTATCCATAATTTTTGATGCTCCATGCTTGTTCTTACACCATTTGCTTAGTGTTTCGTTACACTTCGTGGCATTTTTATGCATTTTCCGGAACTAACCTATTAACGAGATGCCACAGTGTCAGTTTCCTATTTTCTGCTATTTTTGTGTTTCAGAAAAGTTACACAGGAAATATACTCGAAATTGGACGAAACAAAAGCCAGATGTCCAGAAATTTATCGGAGCTTCCAGAGAACCGAAGAGGAGACGGGGAGGAGCCACTAGTGGGCCACACCACCAGGGGGCGCGGCCTAGGGCTGGCCCGCGCCCCCCTGTGGTGAGCCCCACTAGGTCCACTTCTGATGCTGCCCCTTCGCCTATAAAGACACCTCGACGGGAAAAACCTAAATACCCGATCACTTTTCCAGAATACATCGCGATCCGCCGCCACCATCGACCCGAGATCGAGAGGGTCCAGAAGCTCTTCCCGGCACCCTGTTGGAGAGGGGAATCGCCACCGGAGGTCTTCTTCATCGCCATGCTTGCCTCCGGCGCGATGAGTGAGTAGTCTACTGATATGTCTCAAACGTATCTATGATTTTGATGCTCCATGCTTGTTTTTACACCATTTGCCTTGTGTTTCGTTACACTTCGTGGCGTTTTTATGCGATTTCCGGAACTAACCTATTAACAAGTCGCCACAGTGCCAGTTCCCTATTTTATGCTATTTTGGTGTTTCAGAGAAGTTACACAGGAAATATTCTCGAAATTGGACGAACCAAAAGCCGAACGTCCAGAAATTCACCGAAGCTTCCAGAGAACCGAAGAGGAGAAGGAGTGGGGCCACGAGGGCCCCACACAATAGGGCGGCGCGGCCTGGCCCCTAGCCGCGCCCCCTACGTGTGAGGGCGCCCTGGCAGCTCCCTGACGATGCCCCTTCGCGTATATAAAGCCTCGGGACAGAAAACCCTAGAGGAGTCGGCGTTTTTCCCAGAACAGTTCCGCAGCTCCGCTGCCGCCATCGACGAATTTCGGGGGACAGAAGTCTCTGTTCCGGCACCCTGCCGGGACGGGGAAGTGCCCCCGGAGCCATCTCCATCGGTCTCCATCGCCGTCTCCGCCGTCTCCATCGACCTAACCGCCATCTCCATCAACCTTGCTGTCTCCTATAATGAGGAGGGAGTAGTTCTCCCCCGGGGCTGAGGGCTTTACCGGTAGCTATGTGGTTCACCTCTCTCTCCCATGCTGTGATCTTTATGTGATCGTGAAATTTGTATCTAGTTGAATTGGTAGATGTTATTATTCAGATATTATGCTACTCCTATGCTTAATTATTATACTCTCCGGAGATACCTCGTATCATGGTGTAAAGGTGACTAGTGTGTGCATCATGTGTATCTTTTTGGTTAATGTCTCTATGAATTGTTGGTGTTTTTTGGAACCATCTAGTGCGTTCACGGTGATAGTGTGGGACAATCTAGTTTGGGTACATACGGACTTTGAGGAGTGCTTCATAGCCCTACGCATGATTAGTGTTCGTTTTTCATTAGAGAATTGTTTTGAGTTGCATATTGATGATAGCATCTATTGGTTCAATTATGTTATATTTGTTGGGAGTGTGTCCACTAGTGAAAGTATGATCCCTAGGCCTTGTTTCCAAGCATTGCGCACCGTTTACTTACTGTTTTGTTACATGTTTGCTCGCAGCGATATTTATTTCAGATCACATTTGCTACTTATAATCATCACTACTACTTGTATTTCACTATCTCTTCGCCGAACTAGTGCACCTATACATCTGACAAGTGTATTGGGTGTGTTGGGGACACAAGAGACTTTCTGTATCGTAATTGCAGGGTTGCTTGAGAGGGATAGCTTTGACCTCTTGCTCCCTGAGTTCGATAAACCTTGGGTGATCCACTTAAGGGAAACTTGCTGCTGTTCTACAAACCTCTGCACTTGGAGGCCCAACACTATCTACAAGAACAGACGCGTGCGTAGACATCAAGCTCTTTTCTGGCGCCGTTGCCGGGGAGGTAAGGTAAAAGGTACTCGCATCCTCCTGTGTGAGTGCTCAGAATTATTTCCTTTAGATTCTGCAATTATATCTTTTTGTTTCTTGTTTTTATTTTCACTAGTTAGGCTTAATGGAAAACAAAGAGTTCTTTAGTCTTTTTCCTGAGTTTAGATTTGAAGAGAAAATTGAAAAACCTTTGGAGCTTTTTTCGCATGCTAATAGTGTTATTAGTACGAATGCTTTGAATACCGTTGTTGCTAATGCTATAGAAAAGTCTAAGCTTGGGGAAGTTGGTTTTGTTAAGCATGATATTTTTAGTTCCCCAGCTTTAGTGGAGAAAGTTTGCTCTAATGATATTTTATCTCCCCTATGTGATGTTCCTATGCCTGTTACCTATGTTAGTGATCATGATTGGGAAAAGCACTCTACTTTTGATATTGAAAATCTTTGTGGTACCAATTCTAAGGTTAATAATTGTTGTACCATTAGTACTATCCATGTTCCTTCTTATGATGATATGTTTGATGAGTATGCTTTGCGAAATAGCTGATTTCTAGCTTGTGATGATACTAAACCTCTAGTTTATGATGGCTATGATGATGAGTATAATGTTTTCAGTTCACCTACTTTTGAGGAGAAAATTAGTTATGATTACAATATGCCTCCTATTTTTGATGATTATGGTGATGAGAATAATTATTCTGTTGAATCTGCTCCTACTACTATTGTTCATGTGGGGAGTATTAATTCTTTTATGCATGTGGCTCATGATAGGGATGCTTTATGTGATAGTTATATTGTTAATTCTATTCATGATGCCACTAAAAGTTATTATGAGAGAGGGAAACATGGTTTGATGGATCTCAACAATATTGAGTTTCCCCTCTTTATGTTGCAATTCTTGAAGTTGTACTTGTTTTGCCTTCCTATGCATTTTGCTTTGCGCTTTTATGACTTGTCTCTTTACAAGACTATTTTTTATAGGAAGTGGTTTAGATTTAAATGTGTTCCATACTTGCTTTTTGATGCTCTCTTTTTCTTTAAGTTTTTATATAGCGCCTTTGCTTTAAGCTCTTATATGGTGCCCATATGAGCATCTTTGCAAATTACTGCGCCTAGCTCAAAGGCGTTAAAGAAAAGCACTCTTGGGAGATAACCCAATGTTTTATTTCCAGTACTTTTTCTTTTCTTTGAGTCTTGGAAGTTATTAATACTGTAATAACCACTCCTTATCCTTTTTATTTCGTTGTTGTGCCAAGAGAAGCCTCTAATTTGAGTGAGGTGAGATTTGGGGATGTTGCTGTCCTGAAACAGTTTTCGGTGCTGCACCGTAAAATTTCGTGAAAATTCTCTGTATATCTTTTGGACCTGCGATTTCTTGTGCATATGCCCCAGGTTGTATCCAAACTTTCATTAGTTGAACACTTTTTGATTTGAGCAACTGAAAACCCTCTAAAAATTCGACCTTTGTCAGCTGTTTTGTTTTGACAGATTTCTGCCAATATTTGTGTTTGCCGCTTTATCGCTTTCTTTTTGAGTTCTTTTGATCACTGAACTTTTGGGGAAGTTGCTACAGTAGTATATGCTTTATATTTGGTGGTTTTTAGGTTGAAACATGAAGTAAAAAGGGGTTGATTCATTATTATGTTTACACTAATGTTGCTAATAGAATTGCGTTGAGTTTTGTATGAAGGAAGTTTTCAAGTGTAGGGATTGGAGAATGATGAGATGAGATGAAGAATGGACAAAAGCTCAAGCTTGGGGATGTCCATGCACCCCGAGAAATATCCAAGAAGTACAAGCGTCAAAGCTTGGGGATGCCCTGAGGCACCCCCTTCTTCATCGGCAAAAATCAGGTCACCTTCCAACACACTATATTTTTATTGCTTCATGCACTATACGTTTTTCTTGGAGCGTCAGTTATTTTTGTTTTCAGTTTTATTTTGCTTTGTTTGCTGCAATAAATCTTTGGATCACATCATGTGTTTGGAGAGAGACATGCTCTATTTTTTCATTTGCCAAGAACACTCCGTTTTTCACTCTTATCGTTTCAACGAGTGTTCTCTTTTTCTGCTACTGCGTTTAGCTTGCATTTTTCGCCTTGATTTTTGTTCAGATCTTGTTTTATCTTTGCATCAAGGTGTATTTGGACCTCTGGTATATGTTGGTTTTCCTCAAAAGAGTTTCCTCAAAAAGGTTTGAATGGTGTTGGAAAAGAGAAAAAGTTTCATGCAAAAAAGTGGTACAAAAAGGAGCTTGTTTAGACTGCGGCTTAGACTTTTGCATGTCATGTTTGATGTCGTTTTGATAGTATGCTTAGTGATTTTTGCTGTAGCATGACTTGTCTCAAATGACTGAGATTGCTTAATGAGCCTTTGAAAAAATCATGCATTGTTTATATTATTTGGAAGCATTAATTCGGTTTTCTCCTTTGATGCTTTATTTGGGTTGACTTGGCGCATGCTTACACCATGTTGACTACAAAATAAGTCGCCTATAGCCTCTATGATCATTTGGTTTTTGACTTGTGATACCACTTTATGCTTCTTTCAATGATGCTTTGTCGCTTTGCATGATTATGGCCGTTATTGCTCTCTTAGTTGGTCGCTCCCAGTCTTTTGCTAGTCCTCATTTTGTACTGAGTATGAGCTCTACTCGTGCATCCAACTCCCAAAAACCAAGTTTGCCATTGTGTCCACTATAAATTCCTATGCATGGTATTTGTAAGCCATTCCAAGTAAATTTTCATGTGCTACCTTTCAAAAAACCTTCAAAATACTTCTCATTTTGTGACACTGTTTTCACCTCATGGGGACGTAGTGGTCGGATTTGCTATCTTCCATATTGTCTTATTCCAAAAAGAGAAAAAAAGAAAGAAAAAAGGCACTCCTCCATGGTATGTGAATGTTGGTGGGCACCCGATGGAATCGGTTAGCCATGGTTTGAGAAAGGAAAAAAGGTGGGGAGGAGTGCCAAGCTTTATAAAAGAGCACAAAAGTGCCAATCTCTCTCTCAAAAACTTGCTTCATTTTTGTATGGAAGATAGTAAGAACCCCATTGCCAGTCGTTGACAAAGACAACCACCTCTCAAAACCAATTTTTATCTCTCTGTTTTACAAATGAAAAGCTCTAGCACATGTTTAATCACTACTTCCCTCTGCGAAGGGCCTTTCTTTTACTTTTATGTTGAGTCACCACCTTCTATCTTTTTGCACCGTCTAAGAGAGCATAGTTGTCATTCTGAGTATAATGTGCATTGTCCCAAAGTTTTCATTGATTGATTCATAATCATGGTTTCACTTGTTCTTAAATTATTTGTATCTAGTCGCCCTCTTAAACTTGAAGGTGTCCTATGCATTTATGTTTTGCTCTCCATGAAGGACAAGCTAAAAACCATTTGTATGTTTTTCTTTATGATTTGAACACACACTTGACTTTCATTGTTTCATTATTCAAGATCTTTTGTTTGTGTTCTTCTTCATGTTATAACATGGTTGCTAAGTTTCTTCTATCAAGATTATGTCTTTCATGCCCATGTTTTAAGTTCTTTTGATCCCAGCACTCAATGCTTACTTAGATGATCAAGATTGTGTAGGTGCATGTCACCTCAAAAATTATTCTTTTATTATCACTTACCTACTCGAGGACGAGCAGGAGTTAAGCTTGGGGATGCTGATACGTCTCAAACGTATCTATAATTTTTGATGCTCCATGCTTATTTTTACACCATTTGCCTTGTGTTTCGTTACACTTCGTGGCATTTTTATGCGATTTCCAGAACTAACCTATTAACAAGTCGCCACAGTGCTAGTTCCCTGTTTTCTGCTATTTTTGTGTTTCAAAAAAGTTACACAGGAAATATTCTCAGAATTGGACGAAACAAAAGCCGAACGTCCAGAAATTCATCAAAGCTTCCAGAGAACCGAAGAGGAGACGGAGTGGGGCCATGAGGGCCCCACACAATAGGGCGGCGCGGCCTGGCCCCTGGCCGCGCCCCCTACGTGTGAGGGCGCCCTGGTAGCCCCCTGACGATGCCCCTTCACCTATATAAAGCCTCGGGATAGAAAACCCTAGAGGAGTCGGCGTTTTTCCCAGAACAGTTCCGCAGCTCCGCCGCCGCCGTCGACGAATTTCAAGGGACAGAAGTCTCTGTTCCGGCACCCTGCCGGGACGGGGAAGTTCCCTTGGAGCCATCTCCATCAGTCTCCATCGCCGTCTCCGCCGTCTCCATCGACCTCACCGCCATCTCCATCAACCTTGATGTCTCCTATGATGAGGAGGGAGTAGTTCTCCCCCGGGGCTGAGGGCTCTACCGGTAGCTATGTGGTTCACCTCTCTCTCCCATGATGTGATCTTTATGTGATCGTGATATTTGTATCTAGTTGAATTGGTAGATGTTATTATTTAGATATTATGCTACTCCTATGCTTAATTATTATACTCTCCGGAGATACCTCGTATCATGGTGTAAAGGTGACTAGTGTGTGCATCATGTGTATCTTTTTGGTTAATGTCTCTATGAATTGTTGGTGTTTGTTGGAACCATCTAGTGCGTTCACGGTGATAGTGTGGGACAATCTAGTTTGGGTACATACGGACTTTGAGGAGTGCTTCACAGCCCTACGCATGATTAGTGTTCGTTTTCCATTGGAGAATTGTTTTGAGTTGCATATTGATGATAGCATCTATTGGTTCAATTATGTTATATTTGTTGGGAGTGTGTCTACTAATGAAAGTATGATCCCTAGGCCTTGTTTCCAAGCATTGCACACTATTTTGTTACATGTTTGCTCACAGCGATATTTATTTCAGATCACATTTGCTACTTATAATCATCACTACTACTTGTATTTCACTATCTCTTCGCCGAACTAGTGCACCTATACATCTGACAAGTGTATTAGGTGTGTTGGGGACACAAGAGACTTTCTGTATCGTAATTGCAGGGTTGCTTGAGAGGGATAGCTTTGACCTCTTCCTCCCTGAGTTCGATAAACCTTGGGTGATCCACTTAAGGGAAACTTGCTGATGTTCTACAAACCTCTGCACTTGGAGGCCCAACACTGTCTACAAGAACAGACGCGTGCGTAGACATCATCTACCTTGGACTATGGGTCCATAGCAGTAGCTAGATGGTTGTCTTCTCCACCATGTGCTTCATGTTTAGGTCTCGTGAGCTGCTTTACATGATCGAGACTACCATTATGTAATTCTACATGTTGTGTTTGTTGGGATCTGATGAATATTGGTGTTATGATTGAGTTGATGTGCTGAATTTTATCTTATGTTATCTCTATGTTGTTTATGATCTTGCATGCTCTCCATTGTTAGTAGCTATCTTGGCCGAGTAGTTGCTAGTGACTCCAAGAGGGGGTATTTATGCTCGATAGTGGGTTCATGCCTCTATTTAATCTGGGGGAGTGACAGAAACCTCTTAGGTTGTAGATGTGCTGTTGCTACTAGGGGAAAACAACATTCATATGCTAAAGGGCATATTCTTTGTTTACATTACACACTTTGCTTAATGCAATTATCTGTTGTTCGTAACTTAATACTTGTGGAGTTCTCGGATTGATTCACCACAAGTGGATTATTAGTCATAGATGCAGTTGGATGACGGTCTATGTATCTTGTTGTAATGCCCAGAGTAAATCTCATAGTGATCCTCTCGACATATCACATTGTCTTTATTCTATCAATTGCCCAACTGTAATTTGTTTACCCAGCATGTGTTATTTTATCTTATGGAGAGACACCACTAGTGAACTATGGACCCCGGTCCTATTTCCATTATATTGCTATCATCTGTTTACTTTACTCGCACTGTTTACTTAACTTGCATATTATTATCACTTTCCACTCGATACGCTCATTCCCTTTGTTTCAAGCAAACCGGTGAGATTGACAACCTCATCGTAAGTTGGGAGCAAAGTATTTGGTTGTGTTGTGTGCAGGTTCCGCGTTGCTACTGGTTGAAGATGAGTCAACAAGAATCGTTAACGGCACCCTTGTTGGAGTGTTAGTAGGCTAGTTAGCATCACCTTCTAGAGTATTGACTTTTTCCTGGACGACTAAACCTTGGTTTCTTTCTGAGGGAAAAACTTGCTGCTGTGCACGTCATACCTTCCTCTTGGGGTTCCCAACTGGACGGTGAAAAACTATCAACACCGCGCCGCATCAAGACATTTTTCTGGCGCCGTTGTCGGGGAAAAAGAAGACTTCTGCAAGGGGAGTTTCGCACGCACATCCTTTACTTTGTTTTAGTTTTGCTTTTATTTTATTTTTACTTGCATCGTTTTATCAAAAACATAAAAAAATTAGTTTCCTTTATAGTTGTTTTTACTTGCTTGCTTTTAGTCTTGTTAGAATGAGTAATCCTGAAGTTGAAGTTCGTACTTTTAAGCAACAAGGGGGAGAGAGCTTGAAAGATGCTTGGTACCGTATTAGCAATTCTCATCATAGGTGTACAAAGAAGCATTCTACCATGATCCTCCTTAGAAATTTTTATGTTGGTATAACTAGTTGGTATAGGTACGTTCTTGATACTCTTGCAGGAGGTAATTTTCTGGGTACTCCCGCTCTTGAAGCATGCACTTTAATAGAAAGTTTAGTGGGAGTACCACCTATTCATGTTGTTAAAACTGAGATCACTTTGGAGGAAGTTATCGAAAAAATAGGCTCTTTAGAAAAAAGTTTGTCAAATATCCTTGATAACGCTAGCCGAGTTAATGAAGCGATAGAAAGTATCGGTAAGAGAATCACCGTTTTAGAAACTAGCACTACTCTTGATAGTCAAAACCTTAGGATTGGGAAACTTGAGGAGTCCATGGAAACTTTAAGTTCAATTTTCTCTTCTCTTAAGTTTAAGAAAGAGAAAGCTTTTGGTGAAAAAGAGCAAAAATTTATGTATGTTCCCAAGGTGTCTGTGCCTAAACATCAACATGTTTTTAAGATTAGTAAGACTTTTAGTTCAACTAAGAGTGACTTGCAGGTTGAATCATCTTCGGGAACCTCTAAAGTGCCTAGCGTGGTAAGTGGTGATTTTGAGGAAACAGTTGATCTTAATGCCTCTTTCGAAAATACTTGATTCGCATTTTCTGCGCCTAGCTCAAAGGCGTTAAAGAAAAGCACTCTTGGGAGATAACCCAATGTTTTTTACTTTCAGTTATTTTTCTTTTATTTGAGTCTTGGAAGTTATTACTACTGTAATAACCACTCCTTATCCTTTTTGAGTGAGGTAAGATTTGGGGATGTTGCTGTCCTGAAACAGTTTTCGGTGCTGCACCGTAAAAATTCGTGAAACTTCTCTGTATATCTTTTGGACCTGTGATTTCTTGTGAATATGCCCCAGGTTATATCCAAACTTTCATTAGTTGAACACTTTTTGATTTGAGCAACAGAAAACCCTCTAAAAATTCGACCTTTATCAGCTGTTCTGTTTTGACAGATTTCTGCCAATATTTGTGTTTGTCGCTTTATCGCTTTCTTTTTGAGTTCTTTTGATCACGGAACTTTTGGGGAAGTTGCTACAGTAGTATATGCTTTATATGTGGTGGTTTTGAGTTGAAACCTGAAGCAAAAAGGGTTGATTCAATGTTATGCTTACACTAATGTTGCTAATAGAATTGTGTTTAGTTTTGTATGAAGGAAGTTTTCAAGTGTAGGGATTGGAGAATGATGAGATGAGTTGAAGAATGGACAAAAGCTCAATCTTGGGGATGCCCATGTCACCCCAAGAAATATCCAAGAGGTACAAGCGTCAAAGCTTGGGGATGCCCCCGAGGCACTGCTACTCGTGTGATGATGACGCCAGAAAAGAGCTGTGGCGTTTAGTTGACGTGGGAGCGGTAAGTCCTTGTGCGTGGTGAATGACCAGCCCGTTGGGAACCCCAAGAGGAAGGTATGATGAGTGTAGCAGCAAGTTTTCCCTCATTTAAGAAACCAAGGTTTATCGAACAGGAGAAGGGAGACGGTGACGACTGAAGGTGTTTGTGGAACCTGCACACACACAAACAAATACTTTGTTCCCAACTTGCGATGAGGTTGTCAATCTCACCGGTTTGCTTGAAACAAAGGTTATGAGTGTATCGAGTGGAAAACAGTAGTAATATGCGAGTAAAGTAAACAGTGCGGGAAAAGTAAATAGGTGATTGCAATATGATTAAAATAGGACCGGGGTCCACAGTTCACTAGTGGTGTCTCTCCATAGATAAATAACATGCTGGGTAAACAAATTACAGTTGGGCAATTGATAGAATAAAGATAACGTGATATGTCAAGAAGATCACTATGAGATTTACTCTGGGCATTACAACAAAATACATAGACCGCCATCCAACTGCATCTATGACTAATAATCCACCCCCGGGGATATCATCCGAACACCCTAGAAGTATTAAGTTGCGAACAACAGATAATTGCATTAAGCAAAGTGTGTAATGTAAACAAAGCATATGCCCTTGAGCATATGAATGTTGTTTTCTCCCTAGTAGCAACAGCACATCTACCACCTTAGAGGTTTCTGTCACTCCCCCAGGTGAAATAGAGGCATGAACCCACTATCGAGCATAAATACCCCCTCTTGGAGTCACTAGCAACTACTCGGCCAAGATAGGTACTAACAACGGAGAGCATGCAAGATCATAAACAACATAGAGATAACAAAAGATATAATTCAGTACAGCAACTTAATCATAAACACCAATATTCATCGGATCCCAACAAACCAACATCATAGTATTACATAACGGTGATCTCAATCATGTAAGGCAGCTCATCAGATCTAAACATGAAGCACATGGTGGAGAAGACAACCAGCTAGCTACTGCTATGGACCCATAGTCCAAGGTAGACTACTCACTCATCGCTCCGGAGGCAAGCATGGCGATGAAGAAGACCTCCGGTGGCGATTCCCCTCTCCGGCAGGGTGCCGGGAAGAGCTTCTGGACCCTCCCGATCTTCGGGTCAACGGCGGCGGCGGATCGCGATGTATTCTGGAAAACTGATCGGGCCCTTAGGTTTTTCTCGTCGGGGGGTACTTATAGGCGAAGGGGCGATGTCAGGAGAGGGACCAGGTGTCCTCACACAGGGGTGGCGCGGCCAGGGGCCAGGCCGCGCCGCCCCCTTGTGTGGGGCCCTGGTGGCCCCCCTCCGACACTTCTTCGGATGTCTGGAAGCTTCCGGGTAAAATATGACTTCAGGAACTTGTTTCGTCCAATTCCGAGAATATTTCCTGTGTATCACTTCTGAAACACAAAAACAGCAGAAAACAGGAAACTGGCACTGTGGCACTTCGTTAATAGGTTAGTTCCGGAAAATGTATAAAAGTGCCACTAAGTGTAACGAAACAATAGGCAAATGGTGTAAAAACAAGCATGGAGCATGAAAAATTATAGATACGTTTGAGACGTATCAAGCATCCCCAAGCTTAACTCCTGCTCGTCCTTGAGTAGGTAAGTGATAACAAAAGAATAATTTTTGAGGTGACATGCACCTACACAATCTTGATCATATATGTAAGCATTGGTGAGCTGGGATCAATAGAACTTTAAAACATGGGCATGAAGATATAATCATGACAATAAGAAACTTAGCAACCATGTTGTAAACATGCAAATGAACACAAACAAAAGATCATGATAATGAAACAATGAAAGTCAAACGTGTGTTCAAATCATAAGGAAAAACATACAAATGGTTTTCAGCTTGTCCTTCAAAGAGAGCAAAACATAAATGCATAGGACACCTCAAAGTTTGAGAGGGCGACTAGATACAAATAATTTGAGAACAAGTGAAACCAACAATATGAGTCAATCAATGAACTTTGGGACAATGCATATCACACTAAGAATGACAACTATGCTCTCTTAATGGTGCATAAAGAAAGAAGGTGGTGACTCAACATAAAAGTAAAAGAAAGGCCCTTCGCAGAGCGAAGCAGTGATTGCAAGTTTTATAACCTTCAAAAATTATGGTACTTACCGGCTTTGAGCTCTCATTGCCCCCATCATAAGCATCTTGAATGGTTAAAGTTAATGCGAGAACAGTTATGGTGCATATGCTTGACAAATCATAAGTTGAAAACCTCGTGTCCCGTGAATACGAGTACCCAAACCATGCTAATTTACTTAGAGTCCCAAGCAAGGCTCTTGTCATTGTAAGTATATGCATATCTTTGAGAACCGCCAATGGGGTACCTCCGTGCCCGATGACATGGAACAAGCCCACACCAAAATGACAGGACAAGCAGACAATGAACACCTCGACATCTCTTTTATTTGCTATATTGTTTAGCTTTTTATTGTGAGATGCGTCGTCGAATGTTCACCATGGGTATGCTGCAAATTTCCACCATGAATTATGCATGGCTTAGATTGGCGGCCCGGCGTTTCCCTAACACATATAAAAACTCCATGATCCTCACAAGATTCCCAATTCATTTCACACAGCGGGCATCCATAAACAAAAGATCACGATATCAACTCAAAAAGAAGTGCAATGTTGAAAGCTTGCCCCATGACAGCATGGCTGGGCTAGAATCCAACTTACAACTTGCAAGCATAACAACTCAACATAAAAGACCACAATGTCAAATTTTTAAGAACAGGAAAAAGTAAAGTGTGCCTTCCGGTTCGTGAGA
>QXEO01000369.1:0-62946 GCA_007115705.1 Dactylis glomerata | reverse complement strand
TAGGGGACACATGCATGCATGTTTTCCTACGTGGACGACGCTCCGGTGGTACTTATCCGGTGAAACCCTAGACTGGGGGGGTTCGGAGATCTACCCCCTATAGCTTTCTGTACGAGGCACGTCGATGGATCTTGCTTTATTTTGGTTTGTTTAGGACATATATACATGGAAAGCAAGGTTGGCCCACTTTACCATGAAATAGGCTCCGATAGACCCGTAGCGGGAGTTTCCACGTACAGATCCTGGATTTCATCTAGTGTTAACACCCACGTATGTGAAGAAGGCCTTGCCCGGGACCTATATATTGCATGTACCAACCTTGGGTCACACCTATACATATGTTAGGGACACATGCATGCAAGTTTTCTGGTGGACGACGCTCCGGTGGTACTTATCCGGTGAAACCCTAGACTGGGGGGGTTCGGAGATCTACCCCTATAGCTTTCTCCGTATGAGGCTCATGATGGATCTTTTGCTTTATTTTGGTTTGTTTAGGACATATATACATGGAAAGCAATGGTTGGGCCCACTTTACCATGAAATAGCTCCGATAGACCCGTAGCGGGAGTTTCCACGTACAGATCCTGGATTTCACCAAGTGTTAACAGCCCATGTCTCTGAAGAAGGCCTTGCCCGGACCTACCTATATTGCAAGTACCAACCTTGGGTCACACCTATACACATATGTTAGGGACACATGCATGCAAGTTTTCTAGGGTGGACGACGCTCCGGTGGTACTTATCCGGTGAAACCCTAGACTGGGGGGGTTCGGAGATCTACCCCCTATAGCTTTCTCCGTATGAGGCCTCACCGATGGATCTTTTGCTTTATTTTGGTTTGTTTAGGACATATATACATGGAAAGCAATGGTTGGGCCCACTTTACCATGAAATAGGCTCCGATAGACCCGTAGCGGGAGTTTCCACGTACAGATCCTGGATTTCACCAAGTGTGTTAACAGCCCATGTCTCTGAAGAAGGCCTTGCCGGGACCTACCTATATTGCATGTACCAACCTTGGGTCACACCTATACACATATGTTAGGGACACATGCATGCAAGTTTTCTAGGGTGGACGACTCTCCGGTGGTACTTATCCGGTGAAACCCTAGACTGGGGGGTTCGGAGATCTACCCCTATAGCTTTCTCCGTATGAGGCCTCACTGATGGATCTTTTGCTTTATTTTGGTTTGTTTAGGACATATATACATGGAAAGCAATGGTTGGGCCCACTTTACCATCAAATAGGCTCCGATAGACCCGTAGCGGGAGTTTCCACGTACAGATCCTGGATTTCACCAAGTGTTAACAGCCCATGTCTCTGAAGAAGGCCATGCCCGGGACCTACCTATATTGCATGTACCAACCTTGGGTCACACCTATACACATATGTTAGGGACACATGCATGCAAGTTTTCTAGGGTGGACGACGCTCCGGTGGTACTTATCCGGTGAAACCCTAGACTGGGGGGTTCGGAGATCTACCCCCTATAGCTTTCTCCGTATGAGGCCTCACCGATGGATCTTTTGCTTTATTTTGGTTTGTTTAGGACATATATACATGGAAAGCAATGGTTGGGCCCACTTTACCATGAAATAGGCTCCGATAGACCCGTAGCGGGAGTTTCCACGTACAGATCCTGGATTTCACCAAGTGTTAACAGCCCATGTCTCTGAAGAAGGCCATGCCCGGGACCTACCTATATTGCATGTACCAACCTTGGGTCACACCTATACACATATGTTAGGGACACATGCATGCAAGTTTTCTAGGGTGGACGACGCTCCGGTGGTACTTATCCGGTGAAACCCTAGACTGGGGGGGGTTCAGAGATCTACCCCCTATAGCTTTCTCCGTATGAGGCCTCACCGATGGATCTTTTGCTTTATTTTGGTTTGTTTAGGACATATATACATGGAAAGCAATGGTTGGGCCCACTTTACCATGAAATAGGCTCCGATAGACCCGTAGCGGGAGTTTCCACGTACAGATCCTGGATTTTAGCTAGTGTTAACACCCACGTATGTGAAGAAGGCCTTGCCTGGGACCTACCTATATTGCATGTACCAACCTTGGGTCACACTATACACTATGTTAGGGACACATGCATGCATGTTTCCTACGTTAGACGATGCTCCGGTGGTACTTATCTGGCGAAACCCTAGACAGAGGGGGTTCGGAGATCTACCCCTATAGCTTTCTTTGTACGAGGCATCGTCGATGGATCTTTTGCTTTATTTTGGTTTGTTTAGAACATATATACATGGAAAGCAAAGGTTGGGCCCACTTTACCATGAAATAGGCTCCGGTAGACCCGTAGCGGGAGTTTCCACGTACTGATCCTGGATTTCATCTAGTGTTAACACCCCACGTATGTGAAGAAGGCCTTGCCCGAGACCTATATATTGCAAGTACCAACCTTGGGTCACACCTATACACATATGTTAGGGACACATGCATGCAAGTTTTCTAGGGTGGACGACGCTCCGGTGGTACTTATCCGGTGAAACCCTAGACTGGGGGGGTTCGGAGATCTACCCCCTATAGCTTTCTCCGTATGAGGCCTCACCGATGGATCTTTTGCTTTATTTTGGTTTGTTTAGGACATATATACATGGAAAGCAATGGTTGGGCCCACTTTACCATGAAATAGGCTCCGATAGACCCGTAGCGGGAGTTTCCACGTACAGATCCTGGATTTCACCAAGTGTTAACAACCCATGTCTCTGAAGAAGGCCATGCCCGGGACCTACCTATTGCATGTACCAACCTTGGGTCACACCTATACACATATGTTAGGGACACATGCATGCAAGTTTTCTAGGGTGGACGACGCTCCGGTGGTACTTATCCGGTGAAACCCTAGACTGGGGGGGGTTCAGAGATCTACCCCCTATAGCTTTCTCCGTATGAGGCCTCACCGATGGATCTTTTGCTGTATTTTGGTTTGTTTAGGACATATATACATGGAAAGCAATGGTTGGGCCCACTTTACCATGAAATAGGCTCCGATAGACCCGTAGCGGGAGTTTCCACGTACAGATCCTGGATTTTAGCTAGTGTTAACACCCCACGTATGTGAAGAAGGCCTTGCCTGGGACCTACCTATATTGCATGTACCAACCTTGGGTCACACCTATACACATATGTTAGGGACACATACATGCATGTTTCCTACGTTAGACGATGCTCCGGTGGTACTTATCTGGCGAAACCCTAGACAGAGGGGGTTCGGAGATCTACCCCTATAGCTTCTTTGTACGAGGCATCGTCGATGGATCTTCTGCTTTATTTTGGTTTGTTTAGAACATATATACATGGAAAGCAAAGGTTGGGCCCACTTTACCATGAAATAGGCTCCGGTAGACCCGTAGCGGGAGTTTCCACGTACAGATCCTGGATTTCATCTAGTGTTAACACCCCACGTATGTGAAGAAGGCCTTGCCCGAGACCTATATATATTGCAAGTACCAACCTTGGGTCACACCTATACACATATGTTAGGGACACATGCATGCAAGTTTTCTAGGGTGGACGATGCTCCGGTGGTACTTATCCGGTGAAACCCTAGACTGGGGGGGTTCGGAGATCTACCCCCTATAGCTTTCTCCGTATGAGGCCTCACCGATGGATCTTTTGCTTTATTTTGGTTTGTTTAGGACATATATACATGGAAAGCAATGGTTGGGCCCACTTTACCATGAAATAGGCTCCGATAGACCCGTAGCGGGAGTTTCCACGTACAGATCCTGGATTTCACCAAGTGTTAACAGCCCATGTCTCTGAAGAAGGCCATGCCCGGGACCTACCTATATTGCATGTACCAACCTTGGGTCACACCTATACACAGCGCCGCGGCCGTTTTACCTGCCAGGCATCGAACAGCGCAACAATGCCATTGGTGTCGTTTTACCTGCCAGACATCGGACAGCGCAACAATGCCATCGGACAGCGCAATAAATGTAATAAATAAATAAAAAATAAAAAAAACAAGAAAATATTAACATAATTATCAATTTAAATAAATGTAATAATAAATAAAAAATAAAAAATAAAAAAAATAAAAAAATTTAAAGGGCTAAGCCGACGGCATGCCGTCGGCATAGCCACACAGCCGTCGGCTTAGCCCTAACCCTAATAAACGTGGCAATGGACCCGGATAGAATTTTTCCTATCTTCCCCCCGAGCCCGAGCCCGACCCCAGCCGCCACCCGACCCCGCCGCCGCCCCGCGCCTCCCTCCCGGCCGCCCCGCCGCCGACCGCCCCCGCGCTGCCCTCCCGCCCCGCGCCACCGCCGACCGCCGACGCCGACCCGACCCCGCTGCCCCGCCCCGCGCCGGCCGCCCCGCGCCGCCCCGCCGCCGACCCGACGCCGACCCGACCCCGCCGGCCCGCCCCCGCGCTGCCCTGCGAGCCCGCCCGAAGGTTGCCCCTCTCCCCTTTTTTTTACTAATTGTTAGCATTAATCTTGATATTTTGTACGTGTGTGTGCGTGTGCCTGCGTGTGCGTGTGTTGTTCTTGTGAGAGAGATGGTGAGAGGTAGAAGAAGAAAGGAGCTTCGAGTTGCAGCTCCAACACTAATCTTGTTATCTATGGGAAGGGCCTCGGTTGATTTACTGCCGCGTTGCTTATCTATGGGACCACCATCCCTGGCACCACGCCAGCACACATCATATTTGAATGAGTGAGGCAGTGAGGTCATAGCCGCTGGCTTTTAGGGAATCGACCCAGTTCCTCTTATTTTATTGCTCTGGTCTCCTAGTTCCACGGGACTGAATTAATACGTTACCTTCCCCGTAATTGAACAAACAAGGGAGGGAAAACGAGAATAATTAAGGCAGAAGTTGAACGAAAACCAACCGAGGCCCTTGCCTTGTGTATGTCTATAAATAGAAAGGGGGTGGAGATATCCGCGTGCGGGGTGCGCGTGCGACTTAGACTTAGGACTTTGGGCGTGGCGGGGCGGCGGCGAGCGAGCGAGCGAGCTCTCTTCCGGTTGCCGGCCATCCACAGCAGGGTACTTTGCTTCTTCCTCCGATCGACGCGAGCTCTCTTGTGTTCTTTGTTCTTCTTTTTTGGGGTTGGTTGAAGATTTGTTTGACCATGCATGACGGATGGATTCATCCGGCTGGCCGTGATCTTATTATCTCCCCTCCTCTCATGGATCCACACACGTATTAGCGGCTAAGGCTCTCTTGTGGTCTTTGTTCTTGTTTTTTGGGTTGGTTGAAGATTTCTTGTGTTCGTTCAGCTGCTTGCTAGCTGTACAAGCGTCGGGGGCGTGCGCATGGAAACGGCCAAGCTCAGTCAATCGCCGCGCGCGGGACGGGACCACGAACTTGGGCACGTCACGCACCATGGTGCAGGCGCAGAGATCGGCGCGCCTTTCCGCGCGCGTCGGGTGTCAGAGTACGTGTGGTGTTCGACGCCGGCCGTGAGAATATGTGTACTGCGTGCGCGTCGACGTACGAGGCGGCGTCCGCGTGCTCCGCCTCCCCCATTATCGCAGCCAGAAGAACCAGGATCCGGCGGCCGTGGTACCACGGACAACGTCGCCCCTCCCTACGACGCAGTGACCATGCGAAATCCCAGCAAGCACCTCTTCTTCTGCGACGGCAGCCTGTACCAGGTGTGGCAGCAGAGGGAGACGAAAAGGATCTCGGAGGAGATCTTGGTCCTAAGATTCAATCCGGGACGCCGGCCGTGCTGGGACGCGGTGAAGGATCTCGGAGGCTGCTCTGTGTTCGTCGGCGAGAACAGCAACCCAGCGGTGGTGGGAGGCGTCCGCGGCGTGAGACCCGACTGCGTGTACTGGATCAACAACGTGCCCCCCTGCAGGGCCATGCATATGGTGCACGATCTGGCCACAGGCTCCTCCGAGCTATACTGCGCCAACAAAGGTAACCGCTGGTATGTTGATGATGGCAGCGTTACCATCAGTATCTAGGTTGTCTTTTAAGTTCTCAACTTTTCATTCAGTCACTTAGTCGATTGATGTTCTCTACGTATGAGATCTGCGGACAACGTCGCCCCTCCCTGCAATGTGGTGACCATGCGAAATTGTAGTAAGCACCTCTTCTTCTGCGACGGTAGCCTGCAGCAGGTGTGGCAGCAGAGGGAGACGAAAAGGATATTGGAGTAGATCTTGGTCCCGAGATTCAATACGGGACGCCGGCCGTGCTAGGACACCACGAAGGATCTCGGAGGCTGCTCTGTTCTCGTCGGCGAGAACAACAACCCAGCGGTGGTGCGAGGCATTCGCTAATGGGAATATGCCCTAGAGGCAATAATAAAGTTGTATTATCCATATTTCTGTGTTCATAATTAAATATTTATATTTCATGCTATAACTGTATATTAGTTCCAAATTTGAGATTTGGAGGAAAACCGAATTGTACTGTAAAATAGTAAACAACAAAGAATTCCCTAATCTTGCATCGATATTAGTTCACTTATTATCCGATAGTCTCGTTTTCCTGACTATGGGCATAACTAAGTTGTTACAAAGGTAACCAATAATAAGCGGGAGCGTATTGTTTGGGAGAAAAACAATGCTAGACAAGACCCCGTTGACATACCACAAAACTAAGTCGTCAATATGTTGACTTAGGATCAGGGGAAGAGGTACGTAGGATGAATTCAGATATTCAAACAAACAAGACGAATCTGATTATATTGTTGGGACAAAGCTAGGGTTTACAAGCTAAATCTCAGGGTGTCCTCCGCTTGCTCCTCCCAAACCCTTATAGGTGGCTAGGTCCTAGAGTCCTGGTCGGATATGATACAAACTCTATCTATGTCAGTTTATAGCAAATTTTCTTATTCGAGTCCTTCTTTCATCGGTTCCTTCTTGGGCCCTAATCTTTGTGGGCTTTATCCGAATATGAACCAGGGGGTACCGTTGCCATGGACCCTGGCAGGTGTTTCCTTGTCACTTTTCTTCTATATCAATTATATAGTATATGGTACATAAAAAGTACAAGTATATCGGGGCCGTCGGCGTAGCCCGTCACCCTCGGACGACTGACAAACGGGCCGTCGGGCCAGGATTGCCGTCGGCGTAGATCAAGCAGACCCGACGGCATGCCGTCGGCACAGCTTGGCCGTCGGCTCAGCCACTCGCCGTGAGCCAGCCGTTCGGGCCCGCTCAACGGCGTTATCATGCAGGTCCTGACCCGACGGCATGCCGTCGGCTCAGCCTCTGATTTTTTTTTTCAAAAAATCGTTTATTAATATAGTATAATTATTAATAATGAGGATAAGAGCCTCCAAAAGATTTCTTTTCGTTCTATGAACTTTAAGGTGTATGAAGTCTCATAGTTAACTCTTGCAGTGGGACGATAGAGACTCCATTTCACTTAGGTTGATTTAATTTAGGCCGGAGGCAGACCTATAAGTCAAGGTAATCCTCCTTTGAAACACTTTGGTATTGCTCCTAGATAGATCATAATACAAATAATCAATCAGAGCACAGGGAGCCATCTCATTATCTTTTAACTGATTATTATAGTATAATTATATTTTTTTAGGTATTTTTGTTTTCTGAGCCCCCGAAGCCTGTTCTGGGGTGAAACCCTAGCCAGCAGCACCCGCGCGGTCTACCCCCTAGATTTTCTCCGGAGGGCGGCACTAAGGTGGGGTAGTGTGTTCCTTTAGCTTTGGTTAGGACATATAGACATGGTAAGCATAGGTTTAGCCATTCCTAGGACAAGGTTCCCCTCGGTGGAACCGACGTGGGAGTTTACACCTCTAAGTCATGAGTCGGGAGCGATAGGTACGTAGGAGGCACGTGAGAGCGGCTGGGGAGCTATAGCTATTGAATCCATCAACCCACCAACACACATGCACACACATATTAGGTCCGCATGCATGCTCTGGGTAGCATGCGGGCCCCCGAAGCCCGATCTGGGGCGAAACCCTAGCCAGCAGCACCCGCGCGGTCTACCCCCCTAGATTTCTCCTGAGGGCGGCACTAAGGTGTGGTAGTGTGTTCCTTTAGCTTTAGTTAGGACATATGAACATGGTAAGCATAGGTTTGGCCATTCCTATAACAAGGTTCCCCTCGGTGGAACCGACGTGGGAATTTACACCGCTAAGTCATGAGTCGGGAGCGATATGTACGTGGGAGGCAGGTGAGAGCGGCCGGGGAGCTATAGCTATTGAATCCCATCAACCCACCAACACACATGCACATACATGTTAGGTCCGCATGCATGCTCTGGGTTGCATGCGGGCCCCCGAAGCCCGATCTGGGGCGAAACCCTAGCCAGCGGCACCCGCGCGGGCTACCCCCCTGGATTTCTCCGGAGGACGGCACTAAGGTGTGGTAGTGTGTTCCTTTAGCTTTAGTTAGGACATATGAACGTGGTAAGCATAGGTTTGGCTATTCCTATGACAAGGTTCCCCTCGGTGAAACCGACATGGGAGTTTACACCTCTAAGTCATGAGTCGGGAGCGATATGTACGTGGGAGGCACGTGAGAGCGGCTGGGAAGCTATAGCTATTGAATCCCATCAACCCACCAACACACATGCACCCACCAGCAATGGTTGGGCCCACTTTACCATGAAATAGGCTCCGATAGACCCGTAGCGGGAGTTTCCACGTACAGATCCTGGATTTCACCAAGTGTTAACAGCCCATGTCTCTGAAGAAGGCCATGCCCGGGACCTACCTATATTGCATGTACCAACCTTGGGTCACACCTATACACATATGTTAGGGACACATGCATGCAAGTTTTCTAGGGTGGACGACGCTCCGGTGGTACTTATCCGGTGAAACCCTAGACTGGGGGGGTTCGGAGATCTACCCCTATAGCTTTCTCCGTATGAGGCCTCACCGATGGATCTTTTGCTTTATTTTGGTTTGTTTAGGACATATATACATGGAAAGCAATGGTTGGGCCCACTTTACCATGAAATAGGCTCCGATAGACCCGTAGCGGGAGTTTCCACGTACAGATCCTGGATTTCACCAAGTGTTAACAACCCATGTCTCTGAAGAAGGCCTTGCCCGGGACCTACCTATATTGCATGTACCAACCTTGGGTCACACCTATACACATATGTTAGGGACACATGCATGCATGTTTCCTACGTTAGACGATGCTCCGGTGGTACTTATCCGGTGAAACCCTAGACTGGGGGGGGTTCAGAGATCTACCCCTATAGCTTTCTTTGTACAAGGCATCGTCGATGGATCTTCTGCTTTATTTTGGTTTGTTTAGAACATATATACATGGAAAGCAATGGTTGGGCCCACTTTACCATGAAATAGGCTCCGATAGACCCGTAGCGTGAGTTTCCACGTACAGATCCTGGATTTCACCAAGTGTTAACAGCCCATGTCTCTGAAGAAGGCCATGCCCGGTACCTACCTATATTGCAAGTACCAACCTTGGGTCACACTTATACACATATGTTAGGGACACATGCATGCAAGTTTTCTAGGGTGGACGACGCTCCGGTGGTACTTATCCGGTGAAACCCTAGACTGGGGGGGTTCGGAGATCTACCCCCTATAGCTTTCTCCGTATGAGGCCTCACCGATGGATCTTTTGCTTTATTTTGGTTTGTTTAGGACATATATACATGGAAAGCAATGGTTGGGCCCACTTTACCATGAAATAGGCTCCGATAGACCCGTAGCGGGAGTTTTCCACGTACAGATCCTGGATTTTAGCTAGTGTTAACACCCCACGTATGTGAAGAAGGCCTTGCCTGGGACCTACCTATATTGCATGTACCAACCTTGGGTCACACCTATACACATATGTTAGGGACACATGCATGCATGTTTCGTACGTTAGACGATGCTCCGGTGGTACTTATCCGGTGAAACCCTAGACTGGGGGGGTTCGGAGATCTACCCCTATAGCTTTCTTTGTACGAGGCATCGTCGATGGATCTTCTGCTTTATTTTGGTTTGTTTAGAACATATATACATGGAAAGCAAAGGTTGGGCCCACTTTACCATGAAATAGGCTCCGGTAGACCCGTAGCGGGAGTTTCCACGTACAGATCCTGGATTTCATCTAGTGTTAACACCCCACGTATGTGAAGAAGGCCTTGCCCGAGACCTATATATATTGCAAGTACCAACCTTGGGTCACACCTATACACATATGTTAGGGACACATGCATGCAAGTTTTCTAGGGTGGACGACGCTCCGGTGGTACTTATCCGGTGAAACCCTAGACTGGGGGGTTCGGAGATCTACCCCCTATAGCTTTCTCCGTATGAGGCCTCAATGATGGATCTTTTGCTTTATTTTGGTTTGTTTAGGACATATATACATGGAAAGCAATGGTTGGGCCCACTTTACCATGAAATAGTCTCCGATAGACCCGTAGCGGGAGTTTCCACGTACAGATCCTGGATTTCACCAAGTGTTAACAGCCCATGTCTCTGAAGAAGGCCATGCCCGGTACCTACCTATATTGCAAGTACCAACCTTGGGTCACACCTATACACATATGTTAGGGACACATGCATGCAAGTTTTCTAGGGTGGACGACGCTCCGGTGGTACTTATCCGGTGAAACCCTAGACTGGGGGGGTTCGGAGATCTACCCCCTATAGCTTTCTCCGTATGAGGCCTCACCGATGGATCTTTTGCTTTATTTTGGTTTGTTTAGGACATATATACATGGAAAGCAATGGTTGGGCCCACTTTACCATGAAATAGGCTCCGATAGACCCGTAGCGGGAGTTTCCACGTACAGATCCTGGATTTCACCAAGTGTTAACAGCCCATGTCTCTGAAGAAGGCCTTGCCCGGGACCTACCTATATTGCATGTACCAACCTTGGGTCACACCTATACACATATGTTAGGGACACATGCATGCAAGTTTTCTAGGGTGGACGACTCTCCGGTGGTACTTATCCGGTGAAACCCTAGACTGGGGGGTTCGGAGATCTACCCCCTATAGCTTTCTCCGTATGAGGCCTCACTGATGGATCTTTTGCTTTATTTTGGTTTGTTTAGGACATATATACATGGAAAGCAATGGTTGGGCCCACTTTACCATCAAATAGGCTCCGATAGACCCGTAGCGGGAGTTTCCACGTACAGATCCTGGATTTCACCAAGTGTTAACAGCCCATGTCTCTGAAGAAGGCCATGCCCGGGACCTACCTATATTGCATGTACCAACCTTGGGTCACACCTATACACATATGTTAGGGACACATGCATGCAAGTTTTCTAGGGTGGACGACGCTCCGGTGGTACTTATCCGGTGAAACCCTAGACTGGGGGGGGGGTTCAGAGATCTACCCCCTATAGCTTTCTCCGTATGAGGCCTCACCGATGGATCTTTTGCTTTATTTTGGTTTGTTTAGGACATATATACATGGAAAGCAATGGTTGGGCCCACTTTACCATGAAATAGGCTCCGATAGACCCGTAGCGGGAGTTTCCACGTACAGATCCTGGATTTTAGCTAGTGTTAACACCCCACGTATGTGAAGAAGGCCTTGCCTGGGACCTACCTATATTGCATGTACCAACCTTGGGTCACACCTATACACATATGTTAGGGACACATGCATGCATGTTTCCTACGTTAGACGATGCTCCGGTGGTACTTATCTGGCGAAACCCTAGACAGAGGGGGTTCGGAGATCTACCCCTATAGCTTTCTTTGTACGAGGCATCGTCGATGGATCTTTTGCTTTATTTTGGTTTGTTTAGAACATATATACATGGAAAGCAAAGGTTGGGCCCACTTTACCATGAAATAGGCTCCGGTAGACCCGTAGCGGGAGTTTCCACGTACAGATCCTGGATTTCATCTAGTGTTAACACCCCACGTATGTGAAGAAGGCCTTGCCCGAGACCTATATATATTGCAAGTACCAACCTTGGGTCACACCTATACACATATGTTAGGGACACATGCATGCAAGTTTTCTAGGGTGGACGACGCTCCGGTGGTACTTATCCGGTGAAACCCTAGACTGGGGGGTTCGGAGATCTACCCCCTATAGCTTTCTCCGTATGAGGCCTCACCGATGGATCTTTTGCTTTATTTTGGTTTGTTTAGGACATATATACATGGAAAGCAATGGTTGGGCCCACTTTACCATGAAATAGGCTCCGATAGACCCGTAGCGGGAGTTTCCACGTACAGATCCTGGATTTCACCAAGTGTTAACAGCCCATGTCTCTGAAGAAGGCCATGCCCGGGACCTACCTATATTGCATGTACCAACCTTGGGTCACACCTATACACATATGTTAGGGACACATGCATGCAAGTTTTCTAGGGTGGACGACGCTCCGGTGGTACTTATCCGGTGAAACCCTAGACTGGGGGGGGTTCAGAGATCTACCCCCTATAGCTTTCTCCGTATGAGGCCTCACCGATGGATCTTTTGCTTTATTTTGGTTTGTTTAGGACATATATACATGGAAAGCAATGGTTGGGCCCACTTTACCATGAAATAGGCTCCGATAGACCCGTAGCGGGAGTTTCCACGTACAGATCCTGGATTTTAGCTAGTGTTAACACCCCACGTATGTGAAGAAGGCCTTGCCTGGGACCTACCTATATTGCATGTACCAACCTTGGGTCACACCTATACACATATGTTAGGGACACATGCATGCATGTTTCCTACGTTAGACGATGCTCCGGTGGTACTTATCTGGCGAAACCCTAGACAGAGGGGGTTCGGAGATCTACCCCTATAGCTTTCTTTGTACGAGGCATCGTCGATGGATCTTCTGCTTTATTTTGGTTTGTTTACAACATATATACATGGAAAGCAAAGGTTGGGCCCACTTTACCATGAAATAGGCTCCGGTAGACCCGTAGCGGGAGTTTCCACGTACAGATCCTGGATTTCATCTAGTGTTAACACCCCACGTATGTGAAGAAGGCCTTGCCCGAGACCTATATATATTGCAAGTACCAACCTTGGGTCACACCTATACACATATGTTAGGGACACATGCATGCAAGTTTTCTAGGGTGGACGATGCTCCGGTGGTACTTATCCGGTGAAACCCTAGACTGGGGGGGTTCGGAGATCTACCCCCTATAGCTTTCTCCGTATGAGGCCTCACCGATGGATCTTTTGCTTTATTTTGGTTTGTTTAGGACATATATACATGGAAAGCAATGGTTGGGCCCACTTTACCATGAAATAGGCTCCGATAGACCCGTAGCGGGAGTTTCCACGTACAGATCCTGGATTTCACCAAGTGTTAACAGCCCATGTCTCTGAAGAAGGCCAT
This sequence comes from Dactylis glomerata, assembly GCA_007115705.1. Classification (NCBI taxonomy): domain Eukaryota; kingdom Viridiplantae; phylum Streptophyta; class Magnoliopsida; order Poales; family Poaceae; genus Dactylis; species Dactylis glomerata. Next base: position 49,695 of record QXEO01000369.1, on the reverse strand, counting down.
GCCCGGGACCTACCTATATTGCATGTACCAACCTTGGGTCACACCTATACACAGCGCCGCGGCCGTTTTACCTGCCAGGCATCGAACAGCGCAACAATGCCATTGGTGTCGTTTTACCTGCCAGACATCGGACAGCGCAACAATGCCATCGGACAGCGCAATAAATGTAATAAATAAATAAAAAATAAAAAAAACAAGAAAATATTAACATAATTATCAATTTAAATAAATGTAATAAATAAATAAAAAATAAAAAAAATAAAAAAAATAAAAAAAATTAAAGGGCTAAGCCGACGGCATGCCGTCGGCATAGCCACAGCCGTCGGCTTAGCCCTAACCCTAATAAACGTGGCAATGGACCCGGATAGAATTTTTCCTATCTTCCCCCCCGAGCCCGAGCCCGACCCCAGCCGCCACCCGACCCCGCCGCCGCCCCGCGCCTCCCTCCCGGCCGCCCCGCCGCCGACCGCCCCCGCGCTGCCCTCCCGCCCCGCGCCACCGCCGACCGCCGACGCCGACCCGACCCCGCTGCCCCGCCCCGCGCCTCCCTCCCGGCCGCCCCGCGCCGGCCGCCCCGCGCCTCCCTCCCGGCCGCCCCGCGCCGCCCCGCCGCCGACCCGACGCCGACCCGACCCCGCCGGCCCGCCCCCGCGCTGCCCTGCGAGCCCGCCCGAAGGTTGCCCCTCTCCCCTTTTTTTTACTAATTGTTAGCATTAATCTTGATATTTTGTACGTGTGTGTGCGTGTGCCTGCGTGTGCGTGTGTTGTTCTTGTGAGAGAGATGGTGAGAGGTAGAAGAAGAAAGGAGCTTCGAGTTGCAGCTCCAACACTAATCTTGTTATCTATGGGAAGGGCCTCGGTTGATTTACTGCCGCGTTGCTTATCTATGGGACCACCATCCCTGGCACCACGCCAGCACACATCATATTTGAATGAGTGAGGCAGTGAGGTCATAGCCGCTGGCTTTTAGGGAATCGACCCAGTTTCCTCTTATTTTATTGCTCTGGTCTCCTAGTTCCACGGGACTGAATTAATACGTTTACCTTCCCCGTAATTGAACAAACAAGGGCGGGAAAACGAGAATAATTAAGGCAGAAGTTGAACGAAAACCAACCGAGGCCCTTGCCTTGTGTATGTCTATAAATAGAAAGGGGGTGGAGATATCCGCGTGCGGGGTGCGCGTGCGACTTAGACTTAGGACTTTGGGCGTGGCGGGCGGCGGCGAGCGAGCGAGCGAGCTCTTCTTCCGGTGCCGGCCATCCACAGCAGGTACTTTGCTTCTTCCTCCGATCGACGCGAGCTCTCTTGTGGTTCTTTGTTCTTCTTTTTTGGGGTTGGTTGAAGATTTGTTTGACCATGCATGACGGATGGATTCATCCGGCTGGCCGTGATCTTATTATCTCCCCTCCTCTCATGGATCCACACACGTATTAGCGGCTAAGGCTCTCTTGTGGTTCTTTGTTCTTGTTTTTTGGGGTTGGTTGAAGATTTCTTGTGTTCGTTCAGCTGCTTGCTAGCTGTACAAGCGTCGGGGGCGTGCGCATGGAAACGGCCAAGCTCAGTCAATCGCCGCGCGCGGGACGGGACCACGAACTTGGGCACGTCACGCACCATGGTGCAGGCGCAGAGATCGGCGTGCCTTTCCGCGCGCGTCGGGTGTCAGAGTACGTGTGGTGTTCGACGCCGGCCGTGAGAATATGTGTACTGCGTGCGCGTCGACGTACGAGGCGGCGTCCGCGTGCTCCGCCTCCCCCATTATCGCAGCCAGAAGAACCAGGATCCGGCGGCCGTGGTACCACGGACAACGTCGCCCCTCCCTACGACGCGGTGACCATGCGAAATCCCAGCAAGCACCTCTTCTTCTGCGACGGCAGCCTGTACCAGGTGTGGCAGCAGAGGGAGACGAAAAGGATCTCGGAGGAGATCTTGGTCCTGAGATTCAATCCGGGACGCCGGCCGTGCTGGGACGCGGTGAAGGATCTCGGAGGCTGCTCTGTGTTCGTCGGCGAGAACAGCAACCCAGCGGTGGTGGGAGGCGTCCGCGGCGTGAGACCCGACTGCGTGTACTGGATCAACAACGTGCCCCCCTGCAGGGCCATGCATATGGTGCACGATCTGGCCACAGGCTCCTCCGAGCTATACTGCGCCAACAAAGGTAACCGCTGGTATGTTGATGATGGCAGCGTTACCATCAGTATCTAGGTTGTCTTTTAAGTTCTCAACTTTTCATTCAGTCACTTAGTCGATTGATGTTCTCTACGTATGAGATCTGCGGACAACGTCGCCCCTCCCTGCAATGTGGTGACCATGCGAAATTGTAGTAAGCACCTCTTCTTCTGCGACGGTAGCCTGCAGCAGGTGTGGCAGCAGAGGGAGACGAAAAGGATATTGGAGTAGATCTTGGTCCCGAGATTCAATACGGGACGCCGGCCGTGCTAGGACACCACGAAGGATCTCAGAGGCTGCTCTGTTCTCGTCGGCGAGAACAACAACCCAGCGGTGGTGCGAGGCATTCGCTAATGGGAATATGCCCTAGAGGCAATAATAAAGTTGTATTATCCATATTTCTGTGTTCATAATTAAATATTTATATTTCATGCTATAACTGTATATTAGTTCCAAATTTGAGATTTGGAGGAAAACCGAATTGTACTGTAAAATAGTAAACAACAAAGAATTCCCTAATCTTGCATCGATATTAGTTCACTTATTATCCGATAGTCTCGTTTTCCTGACTATGGGCATAACTAAGTTGTTACAAGGTAACCAATAATAAGCGGGAGCGTATTGTTTGGGAGAAAAACAATGCTGGACAAGACCCCGTTGACATACCACAAAACTAAGTCGTCAATATGTTGACTTAGGATCAGGGGAAGAGGTACGTAGGATGAATTCAGATATTCAAACAAACAAGACGAATCTGATTATATTGTTGGGACAAAGCTAGGGTTTACAAGCTAAATCTCAGGGTGTCCTCCGCTTGCTCCTCCCAAACCCTTATAGGTGGCTAGGTCCTAGAGTCCTGGTCGGATATGATACAAACTCTATCTATGTCAGTTTATAGCAAAATTTTCTTATTCAAGTCCTTCTTTCATCGGTTCCTTCTTGGGCCCTAATCTTTGTGGGCTTTATCCGAATATGAACCAGGGGTACCGTTGCCATGGACCCTGGCAGGTGTTTCCTTGTCACTTTTCTTCTATATCAATTATATAGTATATGGTACATAAAAAGTACAAGTATATCGGGGCCGTCGGCGTAGCCCGTCACCTCGGACGACTGACAAACGGGCCGTCGGGCCAGGATTGCCGTCGGCGTAGATCAAGCAGACCCGACGGCATGCCGTCGGCACAGCTTGGCCGTCGGCTCAGCCACTCGCCGTGAGCCAGCCGTTCGGGCCCGCTCAACGGCGTTATCATGCAGGTCCTGACCCGACGGCATGCCGTCGGCTCAGCCTCTGATTTTTTTTTCAAAAAATCGTTTATTAATATAGTATAATTATTAATAATGAGGATAAGAGCCTCCAAAAGATTTCTTTTCGTTCTATGAACTTTAAGGTGTATGAAGTCTCATAGTTAACTCTTGCAGTGGGACGATAGAGACTCCATTTCACTTAGGTTGATTTAATTTAGGCCGGAGGCAGACCTATAAGTCAAGGTAATCCTCCTTTGAAACACTTTGGTATTGCTCCTAGATAGATCATAATACAAATAATCAATCAGAGCACAGGGAGCCATCTCATTATCTTTTAACTGATTATTATAGTATAATTATATTTTTTTAGGTATTTTTGTTTTCTGAGCCCCCGAAGCCTGTTCTGGGGTGAAACCCTAGCCAGCAGCACCCGCGCGGTCTACCCCCTAGATTTCTCCGGAGGGCGGCACTAAGGTGGGGTAGTGTGTTCCTTTAGCTTTGGTTAGGACATATAGACATGGTAAGCATAGGTTTAGCCATTCCTAGGACAAGGTTCCCCTCGGTGGAACCGACGTGGGAGTTTACACCTCTAAGTCATGAGTCGGGAGCGATAGGTACGTAGGAGGCACGTGAGAGCGGCTGGGGAGCTATAGCTATTGAATCCCATCAACCCACCAACACACATGCACACACATATTAGGTCCGCATGCATGCTCTGGGTAGCATGCGGGCCCCCGAAGCCCGATCTGGGGCGAAACCCTAGCCAGCAGCACCCGCGCGGTCTACCCCCCTAGATTTCTCCTGAGGGCGGCACTAAGGTGTGGTAGTGTGTTCCTTTAGCTTTAGTTAGGACATATGAACATGGTAAGCATAGGTTTGGCCATTCCTATAACAAGGTTCCCCTCGGTGGAACCGACGTGGGAATTTACACCGCTAAGTCATGAGTCGGGAGCGATATGTACGTGGGAGGCAGGTGAGAGCGGCCGGGGAGCTATAGCTATTGAATCCCATCAACCCACCAACACACATGCACATACATGTTAGGTCCGCATGCATGCTCTGGGTTGCATGCGGGCCCCCGAAGCCCGATCTGGGGCGAAACCCTAGCCAGCGGCACCCGCGCGGGCTACCCCCCTGGATTTCTCCGGAGGACGGCACTAAGGTGTGGTAGTGTGTTCCTTTAGCTTTAGTTAGGACATATGAACGTGGTAAGCATAGGTTTGGCCATTCCTATGACAAGGTTCCCCTCGGTGAAACCGACATGGGAGTTTACACCTCTAAGTCATGAGTCGGGAGCGATATGTACGTGGGAGGCACGTGAGAGCGGCTGGGAAGCTATAGCTATTGAATCCCATCAACCCACCAACACACATGCACCCACCAGCAATGGTTGGGCCCACTTTACCATGAAATAGGCTCCGATAGACCCGTAGCGGGAGTTTCCACGTACAGATCCTGGATTTCACCAAGTGTTAACAGCCCATGTCTCTGAAGAAGGCCATGCCCGGGACCTACCTATATTGCATGTACCAACCTTGGGTCACACCTATACACATATGTTAGGGACACATGCATGCAAGTTTTCTAGGGTGGACGACGCTCCGGTGGTACTTATCCGGTGAAACCCTAGACTGGGGGGGTTCGGAGATCTACCCCTATAGCTTTCTCCGTATGAGGCCTCACCGATGGATCTTTTGCTTTATTTTGGTTTGTTTAGGACATATATACATGGAAAGCAATGGTTGGGCCCACTTTACCATGAAATAGGCTCCGATAGACCCGTAGCGGGAGTTTCCACGTACAGATCCTGGATTTCACCAAGTGTTAACAGCCCATGTCTCTGAAGAAGGCCTTGCCCGGGACCTACCTATATTGCATGTACCAACCTTGGGTCACACCTATACACATATGTTAGGGACACATGCATGCATGTTTCCTACGTTAGACGATGCTCCGGTGGTACTTATCCGGTGAAACCCTAGACTGGGGGGGTTCAGAGATCTACCCCTATAGCTTTCTTTGTACGAGGCATCGTCGATGGATCTTCTGCTTTATTTTGGTTTGTTTAGAACATATATACATGGAAAGCAATGGTTGGGCCCACTTTACCATGAAATAGGCTCCGATAGACCCGTAGCGTGAGTTTCCACGTAAAGATCCTGGATTTCACCAAGTGTTAACAGCCCATGTCTCTGAAGAAGGCCATGCCCGGTACCTACCTATATTGCAAGTACCAACCTTGGGTCACACTTATACACATATGTTAGGGACACATGCATGCAAGTTTTCTAGGGTGGACGACGCTCCGGTGGTACTTATCCGGTGAAACCCTAGACTGGGGGGGTTCGGAGATCTACCCCCTATAGCTTTCTCCGTATGAGGCCTCACCGATGGATCTTTTGCTTTATTTTGGTTTGTTTAGGACATATATACATGGAAAGCAATGGTTGGGCCCACTTTACCATGAAATAGGCTCCGATAGACCCGTAGCGGGAGTTTCCACGTACAGATCCTGGATTTTAGCTAGTGTTAACACCCCACGTATGTGAAGAAGGCCTTGCCTGGGACCTACCTATATTGCATGTACCAACCTTGGGTCACACCTATACACATATGTTAGGGACACATGCATGCATGTTTCCTACGTTAGACGATGCTCCGGTGGTACTTATCCGGTGAAACCCTAGACTGGGGGGGTTCGGAGATCTACCCCTATAGCTTTCTTTGTACGAGGCATCGTCGATGGATCTTCTGCTTTATTTTGGTTTGTTTAGAACATATATACATGGAAAGCAAAGGTTGGGCCCACTTTACCATGAAATAGGCTCCGGTAGACCCGTAGCGGGAGTTTCCACGTACAGATCCTGGATTTCATCTAGTGTTAACACCCCACGTATGTGAAGAAGGCCTTGCCCGAGACCTATATATATTGCAAGTACCAACCTTGGGTCACACCTATACACATATGTTAGGGACACATGCATGCAAGTTTTCTAGGGTGGACGACGCTCCGGTGGTACTTATCCGGTGAAACCCTAGACTGGGGGGGTTCGGAGATCTACCCCCTATAGCTTTCTCCGTATGAGGCCTCAATGATGGATCTTTTGCTTTATTTTGGTTTGTTTAGGACATATATACATGGAAAGCAATGGTTGGGCCCACTTTACCATGAAATAGTCTCCGATAGACCCGTAGCGGGAGTTTCCACGTACAGATCCTGGATTTCACCAAGTGTTAACAGCCCATGTCTCTGACGAAGGCCATGCCCGGTACCTACCTATATTGCAAGTACCAACCTTGGGTCACACTTATACACATATGTTAGGGACACATGCATGCAAGTTTTCTAGGGTGGACGACGCTCCGGTGGTACTTATCCGGTGAAACCCTAGACTGGGGGGGTTCGGAGATCTACCCCCTATAGCTTTCTCCGTATGAGGCCTCACCGATGGATCTTTTGCTTTATTTTGGTTTGTTTAGGACATATATACATGGAAAGCAATGGTTGGGCCCACTTTACCATGAAATAGGCTCCGATAGACCCGTAGCGGGAGTTTCCACGTACAGATCCTGGATTTCACCAAGTGTTAACAGCCCATGTCTCTGAAGAAGGCCTTGCCCGGGACCTACCTATATTGCATGTACCAACCTTGGGTCACACCTATACACATATGTTAGGGACACATGCATGCAAGTTTTCTAGGGTGGACGACTCTCCGGTGGTACTTATCCGGTGAAACCCTAGACTGGGGGGTTCGGAGATCTACCCCCTATAGCTTTCTCCGTATGAGGCCTCACTGATGGATCTTTTGCTTTATTTTGGTTTGTTTAGGACATATATACATGGAAAGCAATGGTTGGGCCCACTTTACCATCAAATAGGCTCCGATAGACCCGTAGCGGGAGTTTCCACGTACAGATCCTGGATTTCACCAAGTGTTAACAGCCCATGTCTCTGAAGAAGGCCATGCCCGGGACCTACCTATATTGCATGTACCAACCTTGGGTCACACCTATACACATATGTTAGGGACACATGCATGCAAGTTTTCTAGGGTGGACGACGCTCCGGTGGTACTTATCCGGTGAAACCCTAGACTGGGGGGGTTCGGAGATCTACCCCCTATAGCTTTCTCCGTATGAGGCCTCACCGATGGATCTTTTGCTTTATTTTGGTTTGTTTAGGACATATATACATGGAAAGCAATGGTTGGGCCCACTTTACCATGAAATAGGCTCCGATAGACCCGTAGCGGGAGTTTCCACGTACAGATCCTGGATTTCACCAAGTGTTAACAGCCCATGTCTCTGAAGAAGGCCTTGCCCGGGACCTACCTATATTGCATGTACCAACCTTGGGTCACACCTATACACATATGTTAGGGACACATGCATGCAAGTTTTCTAGGGTGGACGACGCTCCGGTGGTACTTATCCGGTGAAACCCTAGACTGGGGGGGGTTCAGAGATCTACCCCCTATAGCTTTCTCCGTATGAGGCCTCACCGATGGATCTTTTGCTTTATTTTGGTTTGTTTAGGACATATATACATGGAAAGCAATGGTTGGGCCCACTTTACCATGAAATAGGCTCCGATAGACCCGTAGCGGGAGTTTCCACGTACAGATCCTGGATTTTAGCTAGTGTTAACACCCCACGTATGTGAAGAAGGCCTTGCCTGGGACCTACCTATATTGCATGTACCAACCTTGGGTCACACCTATACACATATGTTAGGGACACATGCATGCATGTTTCCTACGTTAGACGATGCTCCGGTGGTACTTATCCGGTGAAACCCTAGACTGGGGGGGTTCGGAGATCTACCCCTATAGCTTTCTTTGTACGAGGCATCGTCGATGGATCTTCTGCTTTATTTTGGTTTGTTTAGAACATATATACATGGAAAGCAAAGGTTGGGCCCACTTTACCATGAAATAGGCTCCGGTAGACCCGTAGCGGGAGTTTCCACGTACAGATCCTGGATTTCATCTAGTGTTAACACCCCACGTATGTGAAGAAGGCCTTGCCCGAGACCTATATATATTGCAAGTACCAACCTTGGGTCACACCTATACACATATGTTAGGGACACATGCATGCAAGTTTTCTAGGGTGGACGACGCTCCGGTGGTACTTATCCGGTGAAACCCTAGACTGGGGGGGTTCGGAGATCTACCCCCTATAGCTTTCTCCGTATGAGGCCTCAATGATGGATCTTTTGCTTTATTTTGGTTTGTTTAGGACATATATACATGGAAAGCAATGGTTGGGCCCACTTTACCATGAAATAGTCTCCGATAGACCCGTAGCGGGAGTTTCCACGTACAGATCCTGGATTTCACCAAGTGTTAACAGCCCATGTCTCTGACGAAGGCCATGCCCGGTACCTACCTATATTGCAAGTACCAACCTTGGGTCACACTTATACACATATGTTAGGGACACATGCATGCAAGTTTTCTAGGGTGGACGACGCTCCGGTGGTACTTATCCGGTGAAACCCTAGACTGGGGGGGTTCGGAGATCTACCCCCTATAGCTTTCTCCGTATGAGGCCTCACCGATGGATCTTTTGCTTTATTTTGGTTTGTTTAGGACATATATACATGGAAAGCAATGGTTGGGCCCACTTTACCATGAAATAGGCTCCGATAGACCCGTAGCGGGAGTTTCCACGTACAGATCCTGGATTTCACCAAGTGTTAACAGCCCATGTCTCTGAAGAAGGCCTTGCCCGGGACCTACCTATATTGCATGTACCAACCTTGGGTCACACCTATACACATATGTTAGGGACACATGCATGCAAGTTTTCTAGGGTGGACGACTCTCCGGTGGTACTTATCCGGTGAAACCCTAGACTGGGGGGTTCGGAGATCTACCCCCTATAGCTTTCTCCGTATGAGGCCTCACTGATGGATCTTTTGCTTTATTTTGGTTTGTTTAGGACATATATACATGGAAAGCAATGGTTGGGCCCACTTTACCATCAAATAGGCTCCGATAGACCCGTAGCGGGAGTTTCCACGTACAGATCCTGGATTTCACCAAGTGTTAACAGCCCATGTCTCTGAAGAAGGCCATGCCCGGGACCTACCTATATTGCATGTACCAACCTTGGGTCACACCTATACACATATGTTAGGGACACATGCATGCAAGTTTTCTAGGGTGGACGACGCTCCGGTGGTACTTATCCGGTGAAACCCTAGACTGGGGGGGTTCGGAGATCTACCCCCTATAGCTTTCTCCGTATGAGGCCTCACCGATGGATCTTTTGCTTTATTTTGGTTTGTTTAGGACATATATACATGGAAAGCAATGGTTGGGCCCACTTTACCATGAAATAGGCTCCGATAGACCCGTAGCGGGAGTTTCCACGTACAGATCCTGGATTTCACCAAGTGTTAACAGCCCATGTCTCTGAAGAAGGCCTTGCCCGGGACCTACCTATATTGCATGTACCAACCTTGGGTCACACCTATACACATATGTTAGGGACACATGCATGCAAGTTTTCTAGGGTGGACGACGCTCCGGTGGTACTTATCCGGTGAAACCCTAGACTGGGGGGGGTTCAGAGATCTACCCCCTATAGCTTTCTCCGTATGAGGCCTCACCGATGGATCTTTTGCTTTATTTTGGTTTGTTTAGGACATATATACATGGAAAGCAATGGTTGGGCCCACTTTACCATGAAATAGGCTCCGATAGACCCGTAGCGGGAGTTTCCACGTACAGATCCTGGATTTTAGCTAGTGTTAACACCCCACGTATGTGAAGAAGGCCTTGCCTGGGACCTACCTATATTGCATGTACCAACCTTGGGTCACACCTATACACATATGTTAGGGACACATGCATGCATGTTTCCTACGTTAGACGATGCTCCGGTGGTACTTATCTGGCGAAACCCTAGACAGAGGGGGTTCGGAGATCTACCCCTATAGCTTTCTTTGTACGAGGCATCGTCGATGGATCTTCTGCTTTATTTTGGTTTGTTTAGAACATATATACATGGAAAGCAAAGGTTGGGCCCACTTTACCATGAAATAGGCTCCGGTAGACCCGTAGCGGGAGTTTCCACGTACAGATCCTGGATTTCATCTAGTGTTAACACCCCACGTATGTGAAGAAGGCCTTGCCCGAGACCTATATATATTGCAAGTACCAACCTTGGGTCACACCTATACACATATGTTAGGGACACATGCATGCAAGTTTTCTAGGGTGGACGATGCTCCGGTGGTACTTATCCGGTGAAACCCTAGACTGGGGGGGTTCGGAGATCTACCCCCTATAGCTTTCTCCGTATGAGGCCTCACCGATGGATCTTTTGCTTTATTTTGGTTTGTTTAGGACATATATACATGGAAAGCAATGGTTGGGCCCACTTTACCATGAAATAGGCTCCGATAGACCCGTAGCGGGAGTTTCCACGTACAGATCCTGGATTTCACCAAGTGTTAACAGCCCATGTCTCTGAAGAAGGCCATGCCCGGGACCTACCTATATTGCATGTACCAACCTTGGGTCACACCTATACACAGCGCCGCGGCCGTTTTACCTGCCAGGCATCGAACAGCGCAACAATGCCATTGGTGTCGTTTTACCTGCCAGACATCGGACAGCGCAACAATGCCATCGGACAGCGCAATAAATGTAATAAATAAATAAAAAATAAAAAAAACAAGAAAATATTAACATAATTATCAATTTAAATAAATGTAATAAATAAATAAAAAATAAAAAAATAAAAAAAATTTAAAGGGCTAAGCCGACGGCATGCCGTCGGCTTAGCCCTAACCCTAATAAACGTGGCAATGGACCCGGATAGAATTTTTCCTATCTTCCCCCCCGAGCCCGAGCCCGACCCCAGCCGCCACCCGGCCCCGCCGCCGCCCCGCGCCTCCCTCCCGGCCGCCCCGCCGCCGACCGCCCCCGCGCTGCCCTCCCGCCCCGCGCCACCGCCGACCGCCGACGCCGACCCGACCCCGCTGCCCCGCCCCGTGCCTCCCTCCCGGCCGCCCCGCGCCGGCCGCCCCGCGCCGGCCGCCCCGCGCCGGCCGCCCCGCGCCGGCCGCCCCGCGCCTCCCTCCCGGCCGCCCCGCGCCGCCCCGCCGCCGACCCGACGCCGACCCGACCCCGCCGGCCCGCCCCCGCGCTGCCCTGCGAGCCCGCCCGAAGGTTGCCCCTCTCCCCTTTTTTTTACTAATTGTTAGCATTAATCTTGATATTTTGTACGTGTGTGTGCGTGTGCCTACGTGTGCGTGTGTTGTTCTTGTGAGAGAGATGGTGAGAGGTAGAAGAAGAAAGGAGCTTCGAGTTGCAGCTCCAACACTAATCTTGTTATCTATGGGAAGGGCCTCGGTTGATTTACTGCCGCGTTGCTTATCTATGGGACCACCATCCCTGGCACCACGCCAGCACACATCATATTTGAATGAGTGAGGCAGTGAGGTCATAGCCGCTGGCTTTTAGGGAATCGACCCAGTTTCCTCTTATTTTATTGCTCTGGTCTCCTAGTTCCACGGGACTGAATTAATACGTTTACCTTCCCCGTAATTGAACAAACAAGGGCGGGAAAACGAGAATAATTAAGGCAGAAGTTGAACGAAAACCAACCGAGGCCCTTGCCTTGTGTATGTCTATAAATAGAAAGGGGGTGGAGATATCCGCGTGCGGGGTGCGCGTGCGACTTAGACTTAGGACTTTGGGCGTGGCAGGCGGCGGCGAGCGAGCGAGCGAGCTCTTCTTCCGGTGCCGGCCATCCACAGCAGGTACTTTGCTTCTTCCTCCGATCGACGCGAGCTCTCTTGTGGTTCTTTGTTCTTCTTTTTTGGGGTTGGTTGAAGATTTGTTTGACCATGCATGACGGATGGATTCATCCGGCTGGCCGTGATCTTATTATCTCCCCTCCTCTCATGGATCCACACACGTATTAGCGGCTAAGGCTCTCTTGTGGTTCTTTGTTCTTGTTTTTTGGGGTTGGTTGAAGATTTCTTGTGTTCGTTCAGCTGCTTGCTAGCTGTACAAGCGTCGGGGGCGTGCGCATGGAAACGGCCAAGCTCAGTCAATCGCCGCGCGCGGGACGGGACCACGAACTTGGGCACGTCACGCACCATGGTGCAGGCGCAGAGATCGGCGCGCCTTTCCGCGCGCGTCGGGTGTCAGAGTACGTGTGGTGTTCGACGCCGGCCGTGAGAATATGTGTACTGCGTGCGCGTCGACGTACGAGGCGGCGTCCGCGTGCTCCGCCTCCCCCATTATCGCAGCCAGAAGAACCAGGATCCGGCGGCCGTGGTACCACGGACAACGTCGCCCCTCCCTACGACGCGGTGACCATGCGAAATCCCAGCAAGCACCTCTTCTTCTGCGACGGCAGCCTGTACCAGGTGTGGCAGCAGAGGGAGACGAAAAGGATCTCGGAGGAGATCTTGGTCCTGAGATTCAATCCGGGACGCCGGCCGTGCTGGGACGCGGTGAAGGATCTCGGAGGCTGCTCTGTGTTCGTCGGCGAGAACAGCAACCCAGCGGTGGTGGGAGGCGTCCGCGGCGTGAGACCCGACTGCGTGTACTGGATCAACAACGTGCCCCCCTGCAGGGCCATGCATATGGTGCACGATCTGGCCACAGGCTCCTCCGAGCTATACTGTGCCAACAAAGGTAACCGCTGGTATGTTGATGATGGCAGCGTTACCATCAGTATCTAGGTTGTCTTTTAAGTTCTCAACTTTTCATTCAGTCACTTAGTCGATTGATGTTCTCTACGTATGAGATCTGCGGACAACGTCGCCCCTCCCTGCAATGTGGTGACCATGCGAAATTGTAGTAAGCACCTCTTCTTCTGCGACGGTAGCCTGCAGCAGGTGTGGCAGCAGAGGGAGACGAAAAGGATATTGGAGTAGATCTTGGTCCCGAGATTCAATACGGGACGCCGGCCGTGCTAGGACACCACGAAGGATCTCGGAGGCTGCTCTGTTCTCGTCGGCGAGAACAACAACCCAGCGGTGGTGCGAGGCATTCGCTAATGGGAATATGCCCTAGAGGCAATAATAAAGTTGTATTATCCATATTTCTGTGTTCATAATTAAATATTTATATTTCATGCTATAACTGTATATTAGTTCCAAATTTGAGATTTGGAGGAAAACCGAATTGTACTGTAAAATAGTAAACAACAAAGAATTCCCTAATCTTGCATCGATATTAGTTCACTTATTATCCGATAGTCTCGTTTTCCTGACTATGGGCATAACTAAGTTGTTACAAGGTAACCAATAATAAGCGGGAGCGTATTGTTTGGGAGAAAAACAATGCTGGACAAGACCCCGTTGACATACCACAAAACTAAGTCGTCAATATGTTGACTTAGGATCAGGGGAAGAGGTACGTAGGATGAATTCAGATATTCAAACAAACAAGACGAATCTGATTATATTGTTGGGACAAAGCTAGGGTTTACAAGCTAAATCTCAGGGTGTCCTCCGCTTGCTCCTCCCAAACCCTTATAGGTGGCTAGGTCCTAGAGTCCTGGTCGGATATGATACAAACTCTATCTATGTCAGTTTATAGCAAAATTTTCTTATTCGAGTCCTTCTTTCATCGGTTCCTTCTTGGGCCCTAATCTTTGTGGGCTTTATCCGAATATGAACCAGGGGTACCGTTGCCATGGACCCTGGCAGGTGTTTCCTTGTCACTTTTCTTCTATATCAATTATATAGTATATGGTACATAAAAAGTACAAGTATATCGGGGCCGTCGGCGTAGCCCGTCACCTCGGACGACTGACAAACGGGCCGTCGGGCCAGGATTGCCGTCGGCGTAGATCAAGCAGACCCGACGGCATGCCGTCGGCACAGCTTGGCCATCGGCTCAGCCACTCGCCGTGAGCCAGCCGTTCGGGCCCGCTCAACGGCGTTATCATGCAGGTCCTGACCCGACGGCATGCCGTCGGCTCAGCCTCTGATTTTTTTTTTCAAAAAATCGTTTATTAATATAGTATAATTATTAATAATGAGGATAAGAGCCTCCACAAGATTTCTTTTCGTTCTATGAACTTTAAGGTGTATGAAGTCTCATAGTTAACTCTTGCAGTGGGACGATAGAGACTCCATTTCACTTAGGTTGATTTAATTTAGGCCGGAGGCAGACCTATAAGTCAAGGTAATCCTCCTTTGAAACACTTTGGTATTGCTCCTAGATAGATCATAATACAAATAATCAATCAGAGCACAGGGAGCCATCTCATTATCTTTTAACTGATTATTATAGTATAATTATATTTTTTTAGGTATTTTTGTTTTCTGAGCCCCCGAAGCCTGTTCTGGGGTGAAACCCTAGCCAGCAGCACCCGCGCGGTCTACCCCCTAGATTTCTCCGGAGGGCGGCACTAAGGTGGGGTAGTGTGTTCCTTTAGCTTTGGTTAGGACATATAGACATGGTAAGCATAGGTTTAGCCATTCCTAGGACAAGGTTCCCCTCGGTGGAACCGACGTGGGAGTTTACACCTCTAAGTCATGAGTCGGGAGCGATAGGTACGTAGGAGGCACGTGAGAGCGGCTGGGGAGCTATAGCTATTGAATCCCATCAACCCACCAACACACATGCACACACATATTAGGTCCGCATGCATGCTCTGGGTAGCATGCGGGCCCCCGAAGCCCGATCTGGGGCGAAACCCTAGCCAGCAGCACCCGCGCGGTCTACCCCCTAGATTTCTCCTGAGGGCGGCACTAAGGTGTGGTAGTGTGTTCCTTTAGCTTTAGTTAGGACATATGAACATGGTAAGCATAGGTTTGGCCATTCCTATAACAAGGTTCCCCTCGGTGGAACCGACGTGGGAATTTACACCGCTAAGTCATGAGTCGGGAGCGATATGTACGTGGGAGGCAGGTGAGAGCGGCCGGGGAGCTATAGCTATTGAATCCCATCAACCCACCAACACACATGCACATACATGTTAGGTCCGCATGCATGCTCTGGGTTGCATGCGGGCCCCCGAAGCCCGATCTGGGGCGAAACCCTAGCCAGCGGCACCCGCGCGGGCTACCCCCCTGGATTTCTCCGGAGGACGGCACTAAGGTGTGGTAGTGTGTTCCTTTAGCTTTAGTTAGGACATATGAACGTGGTAAGCATAGGTTTGGCCATTCCTATGACAAGGTTCCCCTCGGTGAAACCGACATGGGAGTTTACACCTCTAAGTCATGAGTCGGGAGCGATATGTACGTGGGAGGCACGTGAGAGCGGCTGGGAAGCTATAGCTATTGAATCCCATCAACCCACCAACACACATGCACCCACCAGCAATGGTTGGGCCCACTTTACCATGAAATAGGCTCCGATAGACCCGTAGCGGGAGTTTCCACGTACAGATCCTGGATTTCACCAAGTGTTAACAGCCCATGTCTCTGAAGAAGGCCATGCCCGGGACCTACCTATATTGCATGTACCAACCTTGGGTCACACCTATACACATATGTTAGGGACACATGCATGCAAGTTTTCTAGGGTGGACGACGCTCCGGTGGTACTTATCCGGTGAAACCCTAGACTGGGGGGGTTCGGAGATCTACCCCTATAGCTTTCTCCGTATGAGGCCTCACTGATGGATCTTTTGCTTTATTTTGGTTTGTTTAGGACATATATACATGGAAAGCAATGGTTGGGCCCACTTTACCATGAAATAGGCTCCGATAGACCCGTAGCGGGAGTTTCCACGTACAGATCCTGGATTTCACCAAGTGTTAACAGCCCATGTCTCTGAAGAAGGCCTTGCCCGGGACCTACCTATATTGCATGTACCAACCTTGGGTCACACCTATACACATATGTTAGGGACACATGCATGCATGTTTCCTACGTTAGACGATGCTCCGGTGGTACTTATCCGGTGAAACCCTAGACTGGGGGGGGTTCAGAGATCTACCCCTATAGCTTTCTTTGTACGAGGCATCGTCGATGGATCTTCTGCTTTATTTTGGTTTGTTTAGAACATATATACATGGAAAGCAATGGTTGGGCCCACTTTACCATGAAATAGGCTCCGATAGACCCGTAGCGTGAGTTTCCACGTACAGATCCTGGATTTCACCAAGTGTTAACAGCCCATGTCTCTGAAGAAGGCCATGCCCGGTACCTACCTATATTGCAAGTACCAACCTTGGGTCACACTTATACACATATGTTAGGGACACATGCATGCAAGTTTTCTAGGGTGGACGACGCTCCGGTGGTACTTATCCGGTGAAACCCTAGACTGGGGGGGTTCGGAGATCTACCCCCTATAGCTTTCTCCGTATGAGGCCTCACCGATGGATCTTTTGCTTTATTTTGGTTTGTTTAGGACATATATACATGGAAAGCAATGGTTGGGCCCACTTTACCATGAAATAGGCTCCGATAGACCCGTAGCGGGAGTTTCCACGTACAGATCCTGGATTTTAGCTAGTGTTAACACCCCACGTATGTGAAGAAGGCCTTGCCTGGGACCTACCTATATTGCATGTACCAACCTTGGGTCACACCTATACACATATGTTAGGGACACATGCATGCATGTTTCCTACGTTAGACGATGCTCCGGTGGTACTTATCCGGTGAAACCCTAGACTGGGGGGGTTCGGAGATCTACCCCTATAGCTTTCTTTGTACGAGGCATCGTCGATGGATCTTCTGCTTTATTTTGGTTTGTTTAGAACATATATACATGGAAAGCAAAGGTTGGGCCCACTTTACCATGAAATAGGCTCCGGTAGACCCGTAGCGGGAGTTTCCACGTACAGATCCTGGATTTCATCTAGTGTTAACACCCCACGTATGTGAAGAAGGCCTTGCCCGAGACCTATATATATTGCAAGTACCAACCTTGGGTCACACCTATACACATATGTTAGGGACACATGCATGCAAGTTTTCTAGGGTGGACGACGCTCCGGTGGTACTTATCCGGTGAAACCCTAGACTGGGGGGGTTCGGAGATCTACCCCCTATAGCTTTCTCCGTATGAGGCCTCAATGATGGATCTTTTGCTTTATTTTGGTTTGTTTAGGACATATATACATGGAAAGCAATGGTTGGGCCCACTTTACCATGAAATAGTCTCCGATAGACCCGTAGCGGGAGTTTCCACGTACAGATCCTGGATTTCACCAAGTGTTAACAGCCCATGTCTCTGAAGAAGGCCATGCCCGGTACCTACCTATATTGCAAGTACCAACCTTGGGCACACCTATACACATATGTTAGGGACACATGCATGCAAGTTTTCTAGGGTGGACGACGCTCCGGTGGTACTTATCCGGTGAAACCCTAGACTGGGGGGGTTCGGAAATCTACCCCCTATAGCTTTCTCCGTATGAGGCCTCACCGATGGATCTTTTGCTTTATTTTGGTTTGTTTAGGACATATATACATGGAAAGCAATGGTTGGGCCCACTTTACCATGAAATAGGCTCCGATAGACCCGTAGCGGGAGTTTCCACGTACAGATCCTGGATTTCACCAAGTGTTAACAGCCCATGTCTCTGAAGAAGGCCTTGCCCGGGACCTACCTATATTGCATGTACCAACCTTGGGTCACACCTATACACATATGTTAGGGACACATGCATGCAAGTTTTCTAGGGTGGACGACTCTCCGGTGGTACTTATCCGGTGAAACCCTAGACTGGGGGGTTCGGAGATCTACCCCCTATAGCTTTCTCCGTATGAGGCCTCACTGATGGATCTTTTGCTTTATTTTGGTTTGTTTAGGACATATATACATGGAAAGCAATGGTTGGGCCCACTTTACCATCAAATAGGCTCCGATAGACCCGTAGCGGGAGTTTCCACGTACAGATCCTGGATTTCACCAAGTGTTAACAGCCCATGTCTCTGAAGAAGGCCATGCCCGGGACCTACCTATATTGCATGTACCAACCTTGGGTCACACCTATACACATATGTTAGGGACACATGCATGCAAGTTTTCTAGGGTGGACGACGCTCCGGTGGTACTTATCCGGTGAAACCCTAGACTGGGGGGGTTCGGAGATCTACCCCCTATAGCTTTCTCCGTATGAGGCTTCACCGATGGATCTTTTGCTTTATTTTGGTTTGTTTAGGACATATATACATGGAAAGCAATGGTTGGGCCCACTTTACCATGAAATAGGCTCCGATAGACCCGTAGCGGGAGTTTCCACGTACAGATCCTGGATTTCACCAAGTGTTAACAGCCCATGTCTCTGAAGAAGGCCATGCCCGGGACCTACCTATATTGCATGTACCAACCTTGGGTCACACCTATACACATATGTTAGGGACACATGCATGCAAGTTTTCTAGGGTGGACGACGCTCCGGTGGTACTTATCCGGTGAAACCCTAGACTGGGGGGGTTCGAGATCTACCCCCTATAGCTTTCTCCGTATGAGGCCTCACCGATGGATCTTTTGCTTTATTTTGGTTTGTTTAGGACATATATACATGGAAAGCAATGGTTGGGCCCACTTTACCATGAAATAGGCTCCGATAGACCCGTAGCGGGAGTTTCCACGTACAGATCCTGGATTTAGCAAGTGTTAACACCCCACGTATCTGAAGAAGGCCTTGCCTGGGACCTACCTATATTGCATGTACCAACCTTGGGTCACACCTATACACATATGTTAGGGACACATGCATGCATGTTTCCTACGGTTAGACGATGCTCCGGTGGTACTTATCTGGCGAAACCCTAGACAGGGGGGTTCGGAGATCTACCCCTATAGCTTTCTTTGTACGAGGCATCGTCGATGGATCTTTTGCTTTATTTTGGTTTGTTTAGGACATATATACATGGAAAGCAAGGTTGGGCCCACTTTACCATGAAATAGGCTCCGGTAGACCCGTAGCGGGAGTTTCCACGTACAGATCCTGGATTTCATCTAGTGTTAACACCCCACTGTATCTGAAGAAGGCCTTGCCCGAGACCTATATATATTGCATGTACCAACCTTGGGTCACACCTATACACATATGTTAGGGACACATGCATGCAAGTTTTCTAGGGTGGACGACGCTCCGGTGGTACTTATCCGGTGAAACCCTAGACTGGGGGGTTCGGAGATCTACCCCCTATAGCTTTCTCCGTATGAGGCCTCACCGATGGATCTTTTGCTTTATTTTGGTTTGTTTAGGACATATATACATGGAAAGCAATGGTTGGGCCCACTTTACCATGAAATAGGCTCCGATAGACCCGTAGCGGGAGTTTCCACGTACAGATCCTGGATTTCACCAAGTGTTAACAGCCCATGTCTCTGAAGAAGGCCATGCCCGGGACCTACCTATATTGCATGTACCAACCTTGGGTCACACCTATACACATATGTTAGGGACACATGCATGCAAGTTTTCTAGGGTGGACGACGCTCCGGTGGTACTTATCCGGTGAAACCCTAGACTGGGGGGGGTTCAGAGATCTACCCCCTATAGCTTTCTCCGTATGAGGCCTCACCGATGGATCTTTTGCTTTATTTTGGTTTGTTTAGGACATATATACATGGAAAGCAATGGTTGGGCCCACTTTACCATGAAATAGGCTCCGATAGACCCGTAGCGGGAGTTTCCACGTACAGATCCTGGATTTTAGCTAGTGTTAACACCCCACGTATGTGAAGAAGGCCTTGCCTGGGACCTACCTATATTGCATGTACCAACCTTGGGTCACACCTATACACATATGTTAGGGACACATGCATGCATGTTTCCTACGTTAGACGATGCTCCGGTGGTACTTATCTGGCGAAACCCTAGACAGAGGGGGTTCGGAGATCTACCCCTATAGCTTTCTTTGTACGAGGCATCGTCGATGGATCTTTTGCTTTATTTTGGTTTGTTTAGAACATATATACATGGAAAGCAAAGGTTGGGCCCACTTTACCATGAAATAGGCTCCGGTAGACCCGTAGCGGGAGTTTCCACGTACAGATCCTGGATTTCATCTAGTGTTAACACCCCACGTATGTGAAGAAGGCCTTGCCCGAGACCTATATATATTGCAAGTACCAACCTTGGGTCACACCTATACACATATGTTAGGGACACATGCATGCAAGTTTTCTAGGGTGGACGACGCTCCGGTGGTACTTATCCGGTGAAACCCTAGACTGGGGGGGTTCGGAGATCTACCCCCTATAGCTTTCTCCGGATGAGGCCTCACCGATGGATCTTTTGCTTTATTTTGGTTTGTTTAGGACATATATACATGGAAAGCAATGGTTGGGCCCACTTTACCATGAAATAGGCTCCGATAGACCCGTAGCGGGAGTTTCCACGTACAGATCCTGGATTTCACCAAGTGTTAACAGCCCATGTCTCTGAAGAAGGCCATGCCCGGGACCTACCTATATTGCATGTACCAACCTTGGGTCACACCTATACACATATGTTAGGGACACATGCATGCAAGTTTTCTAGGGTGGACGACGCTCCGGTGGTACTTATCCGGTGAAACCCTAGACTGGGGGGGTTCAGAGATCTACCCCCTATAGCTTTCTCCGTATGAGGCCTCACCGATGGATCTTTTGCTTTATTTTGGTTTGTTTAGGACATATATACATGGAAAGCAATGGTTGGGCCCACTTTACCATGAAATAGGCTCCGATAGACCCGTAGCGGGAGTTTCCACGTACAGATCCTGGATTTTAGCTAGTGTTAACACCCCACGTATGTGAAGAAGGCCTTGCCTGGGACCTACCTATATTGCATGTACCAACCTTGGGTCACACCTATACAC
The DNA here is from genome assembly GCA_007115705.1 of Dactylis glomerata. Lineage (NCBI taxonomy): Eukaryota > Viridiplantae > Streptophyta > Magnoliopsida > Poales > Poaceae > Dactylis > Dactylis glomerata. The sequence goes on along the minus strand of QXEO01000369.1, from coordinate 28,519 downwards.
ATATGTTAGGGACACATGCATGCATGTTTCCTACGTTAGACGATGCTCCGGTGGTACTTATCTGGCGAAACCCTAGACAGAGGGGGTTCGGAGATCTACCCCTATAGCTTTCTTTGTACGAGGCATCGTCGATGGATCTTCTGCTTTATTTTGGTTTGTTTAGAACATATATACATGGAAAGCAAAGGTTGGGCCCACTTTACCATGAAATAGGCTCCGGTAGACCCGTAGCGGGAGTTTCCACGTACAGATCCTGGATTTCATCTAGTGTTAACACCCCACGTATGTGAAGAAGGCCTTGCCCGAGACCTATATATATTGCAAGTACCAACCTTGGGTCACACCTATACACATATGTTAGGGACACATGCATGCAAGTTTTCTAGGGTGGACGATGCTCCGGTGGTACTTATCCGGTGAAACCCTAGACTGGGGGGGTTCGGAGATCTACCCCCTATAGCTTTCTCCGTATGAGGCCTCACCGATGGATCTTTTGCTTTATTTTGGTTTGTTTAGGACATATATACATGGAAAGCAATGGTTGGGCCCACTTTACCATGAAATAGGCTCCGATAGACCCGTAGCGGGAGTTTCCACGTACAGATCCTGGATTTCACCAAGTGTTAACAGCCCATGTCTCTGAAGAAGGCCATGCCCGGGACCTACCTATATTGCATGTACCAACCTTGGGTCACACCTATACACAGCGCCGCGGCCGTTTTACCTGCCAGGCATCGAACAGCGCAACAATGCCATTGGTGTCGTTTTACCTGCCAGACATCGGACAGCGCAACAATGCCATCGGACAGCGCAATAAATGTAATAAATAAATAAAAAATAAAAAAAACAAGAAAATATTAACATAATTATCAATTTAAATAAATGTAATAAATAAATAAAAAATAAAAAAATAAAAAAAATAAAAAAAATTTAAAGGGCTAAGCCGACGGCATGCCGTCGGCATAGCCACAGCCGTCGGCTTAGCCCTAACCCTAATAAACGTGGCAATGGACCCGGATAGAATTTTTCCTATCTTCCCCCCCGAGCCCGAGCCCGACCCCAGCCGCCACCCGACCCCGCCGCCGCCCCGCGCCTCCCTCCCGGCCGCCCCGCCGCCGACCGCCCCCGCGCTGCCCTCCCGCCCCGCGCCACCGCCGACCGCCGACGCCGACCCGACCCCGCTGCCCCGCCCCGCGCCTCCCTCCCGGCCGCCCCGCGCCGGCCGCCCCGCGCCTCCCTCCCGGCCGCCCCGCGCCGCCCCGCCGCCGACCCGACGCCGACCCGACCCCGCCGGCCCGCCCCCGCGCTGCCCTGCGAGCCCGCCCGAAGGTTGCCCCTCTCCCCTTTTTTTTACTAATTGTTAGCATTAATCTTGATATTTTGTACGTGTGTGTGCGTGTGCCTGCGTGTGCGTGTGTTGTTCTTGTGAGAGAGATGGTGAGAGGTAGAAGAAGAAAGGAGCTTCGAGTTGCAGCTCCAACACTAATCTTGTTATCTATGGGAAGGGCCTCGGTTGATTTACTGCCGCGTTGCTTATCTATGGGACCACCATCCCTGGCACCACGCCAGCACACATCATATTTGAATGAGTGAGGCAGTGAGGTCATAGCCGCTGGCTTTTAGGGAATCGACCCAGTTTCCTCTTATTTTATTGCTCTGGTCTCCTAGTTCCACGGGACTGAATTAATACGTTTACCTTCCCCGTAATTGAACAAACAAGGGCGGGAAAACGAGAATAATTAAGGCAGAAGTTGAACGAAAACCAACCGAGGCCCTTGCCTTGTGTATGTCTATAAATAGAAAGGGGGTGGAGATATCCGCGTGCGGGGTGCGCGTGCGACTTAGACTTAGGACTTTGGGCGTGGCGGGCGGCGGCGAGCGAGCGAGCGAGCTCTTCTTCCGGTGCCGGCCATCCACAGCAGGTACTTTGCTTCTTCCTCCGATCGACGCGAGCTCTCTTGTGGTTCTTTGTTCTTCTTTTTTGGGGTTGGTTGAAGATTTGTTTGACCATGCATGACGGATGGATTCATCCGGCTGGCCGTGATCTTATTATCTCCCCTCCTCTCATGGATCCACACACGTATTAGCGGCTAAGGCTCTCTTGTGGTTCTTTGTTCTTGTTTTTTGGGGTTGGTTGAAGATTTCTTGTGTTCGTTCAGCTGCTTGCTAGCTGTACAAGCGTCGGGGGCATGCGCATGGAAACGGCCAAGCTCAGTCAATCGCCGCGCGCGGGACTGGGACCACGAACTTGGGCACGTCACGCACCATGGTGCAGGCGCAGAGATCGGCGTGCCTTTCCGCGCGCGTCGGGTGTCAGAGTACGTGTGGTGTTCGACGCCGGCCGTGAGAATATGTGTACTGCGTGCGCGTCGACGTACGAGGCGGCGTCCGCGTGCTCCGCCTCCCCCATTATCGCAGCCAGAAGAACCAGGATCCGGCGGCCGTGGTACCACGGACAACGTCGCCCCTCCCTACGACGCGGTGACCATGCGAAATCCCAGCAAGCACCTCTTCTTCTGCGACGGCAGCCTGTACCAGGTGTGGCAGCAGAGGGAGACGAAAAGGATCTCGGAGGAGATCTTGGTCCTGAGATTCAATCCGGGACGCCGGCCGTGCTGGGACGCGGTGAAGGATCTCGGAGGCTGCTCTGTGTTCGTCGGCGAGAACAGCAACCCAGCGGTGGTGGGAGGCGTCCGCGGCGTGAGACCCGACTGCGTGTACTGGATCAACAACGTGCCCCCCTGCAGGGCCATGCATATGGTGCACGATCTGGCCACAGGCTCCTCCGAGCTATACTGCGCCAACAAAGGTAACCGCTGGTATGTTGATGATGGCAGCGTTACCATCAGTATCTAGGTTGTCTTTTAAGTTCTCAACTTTTCATTCAGTCACTTAGTCGATTGATGTTCTCTACGTATGAGATCTGCGGACAACGTCGCCCCTCCCTGCAATGTGGTGACCATGCGAAATTGTAGTAAGCACCTCTTCTTCTGCGACGGTAGCCTGCAGCAGGTGTGGCAGCAGAGGGAGACGAAAAGGATATTGGAGTAGATCTTGGTCCCGAGATTCAATACGGGACGCCGGCCGTGCTAGGACACCACGAAGGATCTCGGAGGCTGCTCTGTTCTCGTCGGCGAGAACAACAACCCAGCGGTGGTGCGAGGCATTCGCTAATGGGAATATGCCCTAGAGGCAATAATAAAGTTGTATTATCCATATTTCTGTGTTCATAATTAAATATTTATATTTCATGCTATAACTGTATATTAGTTCCAAATTTGAGATTTGGAGGAAAACCGAATTGTACTGTAAAATAGTAAACAACAAAGAATTCCCTAATCTTGCATCGATATTAGTTCACTTATTATCCGATAGTCTCGTTTTCCTGACTATGGGCATAACTAAGTTGTTACAAGGTAACCAATAATAAGCGGGAGCGTATTGTTTGGGAGAAAAACAATGCTGGACAAGACCCCGTTGACATACCACAAAACTAAGTCGTCAATATGTTGACTTAGGATCAGGGGAAGAGGTACGTAGGATGAATTCAGATATTCAAACAAACAAGACGAATCTGATTATATTGTTGGGACAAAGCTAGGGTTTACAAGCTAAATCTCAGGGTGTCCTCCGCTTGCTCCTCCCAAACCCTTATAGGTGGCTAGGTCCTAGAGTCCTGGTCGGATATGATACAAACTCTATCTATGTCAGTTTATAGCAAAATTTTCTTATTCGAGTCCTTCTTTCATCGGTTCCTTCTTGGGCCCTAATCTTTGTGGGCTTTATCCGAATATGAACCAGGGGTACCGTTGCCATGGACCCTGGCAGGTGTTTCCTTGTCACTTTTCTTCTATATCAATTATATAGTATATGGTACATAAAAAGTACAAGTATATCGGGGCCGTCGGCGTAGCCCGTCACCTCGGACGACTGACAAACGGGCCGTCGGGCCAGGATTGCCGTCGGCGTAGATCAAGCAGACCCGACGGCATGCCGTCGGCACAGCTTGGCCGTCGGCTCAGCCACTCGCCGTGAGCCAGCCGTTCGGGCCCGCTCAACGGCGTTATCATGCAGGTCCTGACCCGACGGCATGCCGTCGGCTCAGCCTCTGATTTTTTTTTTCAAAAAATCGTTTATTAATATAGTATAATTATTAATAATGAGGATAAGAGCCTCCAAAAGATTTCTTTTCGTTCTATGAACTTTAAGGTGTATGAAGTCTCATAGTTAACTCTTGCAGTGGGACGATAGAGACTCCATTTCACTTAGGTTGATTTAATTTAGGCCGGAGGCAGACCTATAAGTCAAGGTAATCCTCCTTTGAAACACTTTGGTATTGCTCCTAGATAGATCATAATACAAATAATCAATCAGAGCACAGGGAGCCATCTCATTATCTTTTAACTGATTATTATAGTATAATTATATTTTTTTAGGTATTTTTGTTTTCTGAGCCCCCGAAGCCTGTTCTGGGGTGAAACCCTAGCCAGCAGCACCCGCGCGGTCTACCCCCTAGATTTCTCCGGAGGGCGGCACTAAGGTGGGGTAGTGTGTTCCTTTAGCTTTGGTTAGGACATATAGACATGGTAAGCATAGGTTTAGCCATTCCTAGGAGTCGGTTCCCCTCGGTGGAACCGACGTGGGAGTTTACACCTCTAAGTCATGAGTCGGGAGCGATAGGTACGTAGGAGGCACGTGAGAGCGGCTGGGGAGCTATAGCTATTGAATCCCATCAACCCACCAACACACATGCACACACATATTAGGTCCGCATGCATGCTCTGGGTAGCATGCGGGCCCCCGAAGCCCGATCTGGGGTGAAACCCTAGCCAGCAGCACCCGCGCGGTCTACCCCCCTAGATTTCTCCTGAGGGCGGCACTAAGGTGTGGTAGTGTGTTTCTTTAGCTTTAGTTAGGACATATGAACATGGTAAGCATAGGTTTGGCCATTCCTATAACAAGGTTCCCCTCGGTGGAACCGACGTGGGAATTTACACCGCTAAGTCATGAGTCGGGAGCGATATGTACGTGGGAGGCAGGTGAGAGCGGCCGGGGAGCTATAGCTATTGAATCCCATCAACCCACCAACACACATGCACATACATGTTAGGTCCGCATGCATGCTCTGGGTTGCATGCGGGCCCCCGAAGCCCGATCTGGGGCGAAACCCTAGCCAGCGGCACCCGCGCGGGCTACCCCCCTGGATTTCTCCGGAGGACGGCACTAAGGTGTGGTAGTGTGTTCCTTTAGCTTTAGTTAGGACATATGAACGTGGTAAGCATAGGTTTGGCCATTCCTATGACAAGGTTCCCCTCGGTGAAACCGACATGGGAGTTTACACCTCTAAGTCATGAGTCGGGAGCGATATGTACGTGGGAGGCACGTGAGAGCGGCTGGGAAGCTATAGCTATTGAATCCCATCAACCCACCAACACACATGCACCCACCAGCAATGGTTGGGCCCACTTTACCATGAAATAGGCTCCGATAGACCCGTAGCGGGAGTTTCCACGTACAGATCCTGGATTTCACCATGTGTTAACAGCCCATGTCTCTGAAGAAGGCCATGCCCGGGACCTACCTATATTGCATGTACCAACCTTGGGTCACACCTATACACATATGTTAGGGACACATGCATGCAAGTTTTCTAGGGTGGACGACGCTCCGGTGGTACTTATCCGGTGAAACCCTAGACTGGGGGGGTTCGGAGATCTACCCCTATAGCTTTCTCCGTATGAGGCCTCACCGATGGATCTTTTGCTTTATTTTGGTTTGTTTAGGACATATATACATGGAAAGCAATGGTTGGGCCCACTTTACCATGAAATAGGCTCCGATAGACCCGTAGCGGGAGTTTCCACGTACAGATCCTGGATTTCACCAAGTGTTAACAGCCCATGTCTCTGAAGAAGGCCTTGCCCGGGACCTACCTATATTGCATGTACCAACCTTGGGTCACACCTATACACATATGTTAGGGACACATGCATGCATGTTTCCTACGTTAGACGATGCTCCGGTGGTACTTATCCGGTGAAACCCTAGACTGGGGGGTTCAGAGATCTACCCCTATAGCTTTCTTTGTACGAGGCATCGTCGATGGATCTTCTGCTTTATTTTGGTTTGTTTAGAACATATATACATGGAAAGCAATGGTTGGGCCCACTTTACCATGAAATAGGCTCCGATAGACCCGTAGCGTGAGTTTCCACATACAGATCCTGGATTTCACCAAGTGTTAACAGCCCATGTCTCTGAAGAAGGCCATGCCCGGTACCTACCTATATTGCAAGTACCAACCTTGGGTCACACTTATACACATATGTTAGGGACACATGCATGCAAGTTTTCTAGGGTGGACGACGCTCCGGTGGTACTTATCCGGTGAAACCCTAGACTGGGGGGGTTTGGAGATCTACCCCCTATAGCTTTCTCCGTATGAGGCCTCACCGATGGATCTTTTGCTTTATTTTGGTTTGTTTAGGACATATATACATGGAAAGCAATGGTTGGGCCCACTTTACCATGAAATAGGCTCCGATAGACCCGTAGCGGGAGTTTCCACGTACAGATCCTGGATTTTAGCTAGTGTTAACACCCCACGTATGTGAAGAAGGCCTTGCCTGGGACCTACCTATATTGCATGTACCAACCTTGGGTCACACCTATACACATATGTTAGGGACACATGCATGCATGTTTCCTACGTTAGACGATGCTCCGGTGGTACTTATCCGGTGAAACCCTAGACTGGGGGGGTTCGGAGATCTACCCCTATAGCTTTCTTTGTACGAGGCATCGTCGATGGATCTTCTGCTTTATTTTGGTTTGTTTAGAACATATATACATGGAAAGCAAAGGTTGGGCCCACTTTACCATGAAATAGGCTCCGGTAGACCCGTAGCGGGAGTTTCCACGTACAGATCCTGGATTTCATCTAGTGTTAACACCCCACGTATGTGAAGAAGGCCTTGCCCGAGACCTATATATATTGCAAGTACCAACCTTGGGTCACACCTATACACATATGTTAGGGACACATGCATGCAAGTTTTCTAGGGTGGACGACGCTCCGGTGGTACTTATCCGGTGAAACCCTAGACTGGGGGGGTTCGGAGATCTACCCCCTATAGCTTTCTCCGTATGAGGCCTCAATGATGGATCTTTTGCTTTATTTTGGTTTGTTTAGGACATATATACATGGAAAGCAATGGTTGGGCCCACTTTACCATGAAATAGTCTCCGATAGACCCGTAGCGGGAGTTTCCACGTACAGATCCTGGATTTCACCAAGTGTTAACAACCCATGTCTCTGAAGAAGGCCATGCCCGGTACCTACCTATATTGCAAGTACCAACCTTTGGTCACACCTATACACATATGTTAGGGACACATGCATGCAAGTTTTCTAGGGTGGACGACGCTCCGGTGGTACTTATCCGGTGAAACCCTAGACTGGGGGGGTTCGGAGATCTACCCCCTATAGCTTTCTCCGTATGAGGCCTCACCGATGGATCTTTTGCTTTATTTTGGTTTGTTTAGGACATATATACATGGAAAGCAATGGTTGGGCCCACTTTACCATGAAATAGGCTCCGATAGACCCGTAGCGGGAGTTTCCACGTACAGATCCTGGATTTCACCAAGTGTTAACAGCCCATGTCTCTGAAGAAGGCCTTGCCCGGGACCTACCTATATTGCATGTACCAACCTTGGGTCACACCTATACACATATGTTAGGGACACATGCATGCAAGTTTTCTAGGGTGGACGACTCTCCGGTGGTACTTATCCGGTGAAACCCTAGACAGAGGGGGTTCGGAGATCTACCCCCTATAGCTTTCTCCGTATGAGGCCTCACTGATGGATCTTTTGCTTTATTTTGGTTTGTTTAGGACATATATACATGGAAAGCAAAGGTTGGGCCCACTTTACCATGAAATAGGCTCCGATAGACCCGTAGCGGGAGTTTCCACGTACAGATCCTGGATTTCACCAAGTGTTAACAGCCCATGTCTCTGAAGAAGGCCATGCCCGGGACCTACCTATATTGCATGTACCAACCTTGGGTCACACCTATACACATATGTTAGGGACACATGCATGCAAGTTTTCTAGGGTGGACGACGCTCCGGTGGTACTTATCCGGTGAAACCCTAGACTGGGGGGGTTCGGAGATCTACCCCCTATAGCTTTCTCCGTATGAGGCCTCACCGATGGATCTTTTGCTTTATTTTGGTTTGTTTAGGACATATATACATGGAAAGCAATGGTTGGGCCCACTTTACCATGAAATAGGCTCCGATAGACCCGTAGCGGGAGTTTCCACGTACAGATCCTGGATTTCACCAAGTGTTAACAGCCCATGTCTCTGAAGAAGGCCTTGCCCGGGACCTACCTATATTGCATGTACCAACCTTGGGTCACACCTATACACATATGTTAGGGACACATGCATGCAAGTTTTCTAGGGTGGACGACGCTCCGGTGGTACTTATCCGGTGAAACCCTAGACTGGGGGGGGTTCAGAGATCTACCCCCTATAGCTTTCTCCGTATGAGGCCTCACCGATGGATCTTTTGCTTTATTTTGGTTTGTTTAGGACATATATACATGGAAAGCAATGGTTGGGCCCACTTTACCATGAAATAGGCTCCGATAGACCCGTAGCGGGAGTTTCCACGTACAGATCCTGGATTTTAGCTAGTGTTAACACCCCACGTATGTGAAGAAGGCCTTGCCTGGGACCTACCTATATTGCATGTACCAACCTTGGGTCACACCTATACACATATGTTAGGGACACATGCATGCATGTTTCCTACGTTAGACGATGCTCCGGTGGTACTTATCTGGCGAAACCCTAGACAGAGGGGGTTCGGAGATCTACCCCTATAGCTTTCTTTGTACGAGGCATCGTCGATGGATCTTCTGCTTTATTTTGGTTTGTTTAGAACATATATACATGGAAAGCAAAGGTTGGGCCCACTTTACCATGAAATAGGCTCCGGTAGACCCGTAGCGGGAGTTTCCACGTACAGATCCTGGATTTCATCTAGTGTTAACACCCCACGTATGTGAAGAAGGCCTTGCCCGAGACCTATATATATTGCAAGTACCAACCTTGGGTCACACCTATACACATATTGTAACAACTCAGAATTTGTAACCCAACTCTTATTAAATAAAGAGTCAAAAATTGGACCCAAATAAAACTTTTTCTTCAATATTGCATGCACACATGCATTCTCTTTATTTGTATTTCTATGATTTTATGTGTGTTCTTTTTGCTTGAGCATTGGTTAAACAATTCTAAGTGAACCAATAGAAACAACTAAGAAAGATATTAGGAACCAAAAGAACCAAAAATAAAAATAAGTAAGAAAGAGATAAAGATTATATGATCTAGAAACTGTTAATGACTACACCACTTTGAGCCCTTATATTAAGAAATCTGCAGCTCACCTTCTTGTTTGGCCAACTAGTTGAGCTTAACCAAGTTATGGACTAACTCAACCAACAAAGATCTACCAAAATTTCAAACCAGAACACCACTCAAACTTGAGCCAAAGTTTGAATCTGAAACAGAAACCATTTCAAATTTGAAATATAAATTTTTGCAAAACTCATTGTTTCTCCAGAACAAAAATATGCCTGGGTACCTTATCCAATATGATGAGCACCCACGGTGGCAAATTTGAAAAATTCGAATTTTGAATTCTTGTAGGCATTTCGTCGAACACTGGCAGCAGGAATTTAAATCAAACCAAACTTCACTGTGCTGCACTGTTCGAGCTCGCCCAGGCACTGCTGCCATGCTCCCTGGCCGCGCCTCGGTCGAGTCCAGTACCCCCAGGCCCGACCCAGGCCGTGAGAAGAGGAGGGAGGAGGAGAAACACACCCAGGACCCCCGCTCTTCTTCCCAGCAGCCTGCACGTCGACGACCACCCTGCCCTCGCCAGAGGAGACCTACAGGACCCCGCGGCCGACCCAGCAACCCCCCAGCACGCGAGCGTGGCCGCCGTGACCGGAGGAAGCTTCACGCACCGCCAGGACCCCCGCAACGGCGAGCTTCTGGCCGCGCTTGTCCCTGCCGCCTCGGCCTATATAAACCCCCGGCGATCAAACGAAGCAACGCACCGCACTCCCCTCTACCTCCCAGACATCGCCGCTTACTCCCTCGTGCCCTAGTTCGCCGTAGCCGACCTCGCCGGCGCAGTACTGGACGGGCGGAGCGCCGCCGCGTCCGACCACCGGGGAGCAAACTTCTGCAGGGAATCGGAGGAGGAGGAGCACCGCAGCCGATCCCGAGCGTCGCCGTCGAGTTTCGTTTCCTCTACGCCTCGCCATCGCCGTCGAACGTTCTTCACTGCTCGCAGGTGAGCTCCCTCCCGTGTTGAGGAAGACGACGCACGTAGACCGTCCGATCTCGATCCAACGGCACCTTACCGATTCGGGTTTTTAAGTTAGGTCTGACGTTGCGACCCCACCTGTCAGCATCCATTTTTATTCTCTCGCCCCGCGCGAAACGTTTTCGGGCCGGCCCGTTCGGGTTTCGTCTGGACTGGGCCTGGCTAGTGAAGTTTCGGTCCGAACCGTTTTAATTAATTCCCGCCCTTTTCTTTTATTTCAAAACTGTTTCAAATGGTATTTTCAAATTCAATTTCCTAGAGTTTTATAAGTCCAAATTTAGCAAATAAATATTCGTTGGAAAGCTTAGAAAATACTCTATCCAATAGTACTGGTTAGATTTCAAAATCAGTTAAGAATAAAAATGGTTATGAATAGTGTGACCCTAGCTTGTTAAATTAATGAAAGATTTCTAGAAAATTATTTAAGCTATCAAAAATCATGAAAATTAAAATGTGAACTTACTAATGACCCCTCTTACTGTTAGTCAACACTAATCTACCCAAACCATATTAGTGTGACCATTTAGACCCTAACCCAAACCTATTGGTTAGCATAAAATGATAGATCAATAGTGCACACTTAGAATTAATTGCCCTCTTTACCAATTCACTTAGTGAACCCATCCCACTTAAACTTGTCTTAGTAACCCCAAATCACCTCCACTGCTGCACAAGTGAACCACTTATGCTACTTAATAGAGTAACTAGCTTGCACACTTGAAGAAAAACTTAGAAGGAAAACTTACCATCCAACCCCATAGCAATGCAACCTAAATGCTTGGTTAGCCAACAAAAGTGTGTGCTTGGTGTGTTGTTGGTTTGGTGAAGTGATGGTGTGCTTTGTGTTTATTCGTTATTAGACGCTAGTGTTGCCGAGGAGGATATTGGAGGGGATTATTATTATCAAGAAGAAGAAGAAAACCCCGGACACTTTGCCAACCAAGGCAAGCCATCTTTTGATTCATACTCCCACTACCTAGTTTTAATATTGCATTCCACTTGTTTTAAGTAAATTGCATGATTGAATTGCTAGAGTAGATTGATAGAAGCAAATTGCATGATTGAATTGCTAGAGTAGAATGATAGAAGCATATTGATGTCTTGGTTATCAAGAGCATCAAGCTGAGTTTATCCAACCATAGTAGTAGGACTATCACTCAATGTAGTTGCTTAGTCGCTAATAAAAGTTGAGGCTACCTCTGGAGGAACCCCATTTGAACGGTGGTGACTTGAAAGTTAAACTTGAAATGGGAGATTGCTCCTCCCTGATGGCTTTATGAAAGAAAATAATCTCGACTAAGAACTATGAAATGTATTTCTCAATTGACAACGAGTGATGTACATGGGTGCCAATTATACCGTACAACCACGTTACCCCTATATGGGAAGGGGCTTAATCCGTAGCTTGTTTATCTTAGTATGGGAGGTCTTGTATTAAATCTTCATGGGAGGACTCCATGGGCGGATACTTCTTGACCAAGTGGATTCACTAACCCGGTACCCGGGATGGGCAGAACTAGAGGCGCCGGAGCGGGAAGTCCGTATCCCGGGCTCTAGGGAAGGATCCTATACTAGGATGAGCAAGTGAAAGACTTTGTTTGATTATCTGAAACCCGCATACCTTTGTGTATAGCGAACCGTGGATTTCTCCCGGCAGATGTATCGAATCTTGTGGGTAAAGTGTACCCCTCTGCAGAGGTTTTCAAACTATTCGAATAGCCGAGTCCTCGGTCATGGACGGTTGGCAAACTCTACCTGGCTTTTGTCAAAACTAAAAATAACAAGGGTGAACTTGGTGAATGACCTGAATTTGAATTGACATGACTTGACCTTGATCTTGACACATTGAAGTTCCTCTTTAGAATGAACTTAGAGAACTAAACCTCTTTTCTACAAATGAGCATTCTTGGGAAATAAAACTAGCTTTTGCAAACCAACTTAGTGCTTAGTCCACTATACCCAACCTTGCATATCTACTTCATCTATTCATTTATAAGATGGTTTGCGAGTGCATCCAATGTACTCACGGCTGTGTCCCTGGCTATCAACTTGGCCAGACTATGGGGAGGAATACTCGGAGGAAGGGTATGAAGAAGAGTACCAGAACTAAGCTCGTCTCCGTGAGTCGCCAATTGCCTGTAGGGAGGAGGCATGGGCCGAAGACGTTATTTCCGCTGCTATATTGTGTTGTAATATGACTTGGTCTATATGACCATTGTATTTGAATCACCGTATTGTAATGTCTATGGAACTGGTTACCAACTACGTTATGTATATCGCAACAATGATTCTGGGATTGCGGTGGAATACATAACGGGCACTTCGAATTTGTTATCAAATTTGAGGTCGTCACAAGTTGGTATCAGAGCCTAGGCTGACCATAGGAGACCTTAGTTAGAATGGGCGTTAAAACAAAACCTTGTTAAAAGAAAGATACAAGAACGGTTGCAAAAATTGCTTAGTCTTTCCTCTCTAGTTACAAAGTTTTATACATACTTCAGTTTTAGCTTACTTAAAATTTTGCACACTTGAGTTGATCACTAACTCGAACTAATTTAAAATTTTGTAGATGGCCCTGGTATTCACTGAGCAGTACCAGTTGGGCCAAGGTGGCAGCCTTTGTTTCGAGCGCGACCTCACCACTTTGACCTTGTTCCTGAACCGTTTGTACCCGGAGTTCAAGGGAGCCGTGCTCAATGAGCACCCGGATGGAGAGCTACGGTGGCTCATCCGAGCTAGTTGCCGTGGCAAGAAGGGGATGTTGGGTTCTCCAAGGGTCAAGTTTGAGCTTGTGGAGAACACTTGGGCCGATGGTTTGGTCCGAGCGATGCAGGAGATGCACGCCCGCTTATGCGGACTGCACGTTGAGGAGGTTCAGGGAGGACGTTTCAAGGACTTTGCTCGGCGTGATGCGGATGGGCGTCCCGCAAACATGCCCGGGCAGAATGAGCCGAGTACCTACATCGACCACATGGACTTCTTGCTGTACTCCACTCAGCAGGAGGCCGACCGTGCCCGTACTAGGGCCAACCTCGAGCACGTTGCACTGGTGGAAGCAAGGAGCACTATCAGGATTCTTGCGAAGGAGCGCAAGAGCCTTCGTCGCCAGCGCGATGAGAAGGAACAGGACCTTGAGGAGTTGAAGGCCAATGTGGCGGAGTTGACTGCGTACATTGAGAGTCTTGAGGATCACCTTGGTGAGGAGGAAGGCATTGATCTCCGCAAGGAGGATAATGCCCTCATTAGTGATGAGGATGACTTCATGGAGGACCTCGATGATCCGGAGGATGGTGGACACAATGGATTCATTGTGAGCGACGAGGAGGAAGACCCCGAGGAGCCCGCTGTTTAGGTCCGAGATCCACGTATTACCTAGCTATGAGTTCCACTTTATGATCACTTCGTGTAGGTGTGAGTTGTATCCCCCTCTCTAGTAGACGAGTCGCAATGGTTTGATGTAAACCATTTGTATTGTGTGAACTCGTATGTATGATATGTTTGATGAGTGATGAATGAAATTTGAATTTGGCCTCTAAGGCCTTAGTAAAACAAAATTGCATCATCCATGTACCTTTAAATCTTAGCAAATTAGCTTTTCCCTCTTATCTTACACACCTTATCTCCAGATGCCGCGAGCACCCCCACCCCCGAACCCGGAAATGGCCGAATTGCTAAGATTGATCATGGAAGACCGGGAAGCAGCCCGAGCTGAGCGCCAAGCCAACTTGGCCACTCTTCAGCAGTTAACCCAGATGGCAATGAACCACAACAATGGCAATGGCAATGGTGAAGGAGAAAACCATGGCAATGGAGAGCACCGATCCAAGTTAAGGAGTTTCCAGAACACCAACCCTCCTATATTCACTAAGTCCGAAGAGCCCTTAGATGCCGATGATTGGCTTCGTACCATGGAGAACAACTTGGCAGTCGCCGAAGTTGGGGAGAATGAGAAGGTCTTGTATACCACCCACTATCTTGCTGGAGCAGCAAGAGCTTGGTGGGACAGCACCCGTGCCATGCAAGCCCCAGGGTATGTGATGCCTTGGGAGGAGTTCAAGAGCAAGTTTAGCAAAGCCCATGTCCCTATGGGATTGGTTAAAAGGATGAGGGATGAGTTCAGAAATCTGAAGCAAGGTTCCATGTCGGTGGTGGATTACCGCGACAAGTTCCTTACCTTGTCTAGATATGCCCCAGATGACACCAACACCACTGAGAAGAAGCAAGAAAGGTTTCTGGATGGACTTCATGATGAGATGCAATGTGTCTTGGTCAGCATTCCTTTTGCCGACCTGGAGTCATTGGTTGACTCTGCCATTCAGATGGAAGGTAAACTCAAGCAAGCTACCGAGAACCGCAAGCGCCGTATGATGTATCAAGGCAACCCGAGCAACTCGCAGAAGCCAAGGGGAAATGCGCCAATGAGTTTCACCCCTAGACCAATGAGGCCGTCTGCACCTGCCCCGCGTCCCAACTATCCTAACCGCCCACCCGGCAACAACTTCAACCGTGCACCCCCAAGACCTAGTGGCAACAACTTCAACACCCATACTCCAAGGCCAAATGGCGCCCCTGTGTTACCCAAGCCTGGTGACAAGTCTGGCGTTACATGTTATGAGTGTGGACAAAAAGGGCACTACTCCAATGAGTGCCCCAAGAAGCTGAATGATGCATCCAAGACTACTGTTCCTGCTCAGCAACAGCGCCGTGTGGGAAATGGCAAGAACTATCCCCCAAGGAACCAGCCTCACTCTCGAGGCCGTCTGAATCACATGAATGTTGAAGAAGCTCAGGAAGCAACAGACGTCGTGCTTGGTATGTTCCCTGTTAACTCAGTTCTTGCAAGAGTTCTGTTTGATTCTGGAGCTTCGCACTCATTTGTTACCCAATTATTCGTTGATAAAAGTGGACTTCAACCCACACCCTTGAAAGATGTCATGTCTGTGCAAATTCCCGGGTCAGTAACCAAAGCCAGTTGTACCTGTTTGGCAGTACCCATAGAAATCCATGGGATCTCATTCTTAGCCAGTTTGATTGTGTTAGGAACCAAAGGATTGGAAGTAGTCTTAGGTATGGATTGGATGTCTCAACACCAAGGAATTATAGATTGTGCCAAAAAGACCATCACCATGAGGAGTAGTCATGGAGTTTTCGTGAAGCATGTGTCCGTTAAACCCATTCCAATCCCCCGATGTCATAAGAGTATCTCAGGACCAACTTTGGAGCAAGTCCCCATCGTCTGTGAATACCCGGATGTCTTTCCCGAGGAGTTACCCGGAATGCCACCGGATCGGGATATTGAGTTTATCATTGAGCTTATCCCCGGAACTGGATCAATAGCCCAACGACCCTATCGTATGAACCCAGCTGAATTAGTTGAGTTGAAGAAGCAATTGGATGACCTCTTGAGCAAAGGATTAATTCAACCAAGTTCTTCTGCTTGGAGATCACCCGTTCTGTTTGTGGATAAAAGTGACGGTTCTAGCCGACTGTGCACTGATTATCGCAAGCTTAACGATGTGACCATCAAGAACAAGTATCCTCTCCCGAAGATTGAAGATCTGTTTGACCAATTGACTGGAGCACGAGTATTCTCGAAGATAGATCTTAGAACTGGATACCACCAACTGAAGATCCGTGCAACGGATATCCCCAAAACAGCCTTCACTACCCGATACGGATTGTATGAGTACACCGTAATGTCCTTTGGATTGACCAATGCCCCTGCTTATTTCATGAACCTCATGAATAAGGTTTTTATGGAGTTCCTGGATAAGTTTGTTGTTGTCTTCATTGACGACATTCTTATCTACTCCAAATCCGAAGAAGAGCATGCAACCCATCTGAGATTAATTCTAGAAACCCTAAGAGAGCATCAGCTATATGCTAAGTTCAGTAAATGTGAGTTCTGGTTGAAGGAAGTTGGATTCTTAGGCCATGTGCTGTCAGCAGGAGGAATATCGGTAGATCCCAAGAAGATCAAATCAGTCCTGGAATGGGAAGCCCCTACCACTCAAACGGAAGTTAGAGGTTTTCTCGGATTAGCGGGATATTACCGCAAGTTTGTCGAAGGATTTTCCAGTATTGCCCGTCCGATGACCCAATTATTGAAGAAGGACAAGAAGTTTGAATGGACCCCTAAGTGTGAAGAGAGTTTTCAAGAGCTCAAGAAGCGATTGGTGACCGCCCCTGTCCTAACCATGCCCGATATCACCAAGAATTTTGATGTCTATTGCGACGCTTCCAAACTTGGACTTGGTTGCGTATTGATGCAAGAAGGAAAGGTCATAGCTTACCTCTCTAGGCAGCTTAAACCTCATGAAGAAAATTATCCAACCCATGATCTAGAGTTAGCAGCCGTGGTTCTAGCTTTGAAGACTTGGAGGCATTATTTGATGGGCAACCGTTGTGAGATCTATTCTGACCACAAGAGTTTGAAGTATATTTTCACCCAGAAGGAGTTGAACATGAGGCAAAGGAGATGGATAGAGTTGATCAAGGATTATGATCTGGAAATTCACTATCACCCTGGTAAGGCCAATGTAGTGGCCGATGCGTTGAGTAGAAAGCCGTGTTCGTTGAATATGAGGATCAAGGAAGAGCAACCTATGTTGCACCAAGAGTTTGAAAGATTTGGATTGGAACTAGTCAGTCAAGGATTTCTCGCCAACCTTGAGTTTCAGCCCACCTTGATGAGCCAAATCAAAGAAGCCCAGAAAGGAAATGAGAGTATTGAAGGAATCAAGCGCAGAATTAGTTCCGGCAAGGTGCCAGGATTTGAAGAAGATGATCAAGGAGTTCTTTGGTACAAAGGCCGTATTTGTGTGCCCGCTGACTCAGAATTGAAGGAAGTAATTATGAAGGAAGCCCATGAGACACCTTACTCCATCCACCCTGGTGGAACTAAGATGTACCAAGATTTGAAGGAACAATTTTGGTGGCATGGAATGAAGCGCGAGATTGCATCGTTTATATCCAAGTGTGATATCTGTCAAAGAGTCAAGGCTGAACATCGACGTCCTGCTGGTTTGCTGCAACCTTTGCAAGTTCCGGAATGGAAGTGGGATTCTGTTGGAATGGATTTCATCACTGGATTTCCAAAGTCTAGCCGTGGAAATGACTCTATTTGGGTCATTGTGGATAGACTAACCAAAGTGGCCCACTTTATTCCTGTCAAGACCACTCATCGCTCAGATCAGCTAGCAGATCTGTACCTATCCAGAATTGTCAGTTTGCATGGAGTTCCTAAAACCATAGTTTCTGATCGAGGAACCCAATTCACCTCGAGATTTTGGAAAGGCTTACATCAAGCTTTGGGAACCAAGTTAGCCTTTAGCACAGCTTACCACCCTCAGACTGATGGACAGACTGAAAGAGTAAATCAAATACTTGAAGATATGTTGAGAGCCTGTGTTCTAGCTTATGGAACGAAGTGGGAAGACTGTCTGCCTTTCGCGGAGTTTTCGTATAACAACAGTTATCAAGCCAGTTTGCAAATGGCCCCATTTGAAGCTTTGTACGGAAGAAAATGTCGTACCCCTCTGAATTGGTCAGAAACCGGAGACAGCCAGATTTTTGGACCGGATATTCTGCAAGAAGCCGAGGAGAAAGTTCGCATGATTCGTGAATACCTCAAGGCAGCCCAATCAAGACAAAAGAGTTATGCCGACAAGAGACGTCGAGAACTGACCTTCCAGATTGGAGACTTTGTTTATCTTAGAGTATCACCTCTCAAGGGAATGCAAAGATTCCAAGTAAAAGGAAAGCTTGCCCCAAGATATATTGGACCCTTCAAGATACTAGACCGCAGAGGAGAAGTGTCTTATCAGTTGGAAATGCCCCCTGAATTGTCTGAAGTACACGATGTCTTTCACGTGTCGTTACTTCGGAAATGTCTTGAAGTTCCGGAGAAGCCCGAAGTCTTCAAGAATATTGATCACCATTCTGTGGACATCAACAAGGACTTGACCTATCGTGAAATGCCGATCCGTATCCTTGAGGAAGCTTATCGAACCACTCGAACCCGAAGCATCAAATTTCTGAAAGTTCAGTGGAGTAATCACACCGAAGAGGAAGCCACTTGGGAACGAGAAGATTACCTTCAGAAAGAATTTCCCAATCTTTTCAGTCCTTAATTAGTGAATCTCGGGGACGAGATTCTTTTTAAGGGGGGAAGATTGTAACAACTCAGAATTTGTAACCCAACTCTTATTAAATAAAGAGTCAAAAATTGGACCCAAATAAAACTTTTTCTTCAATATTGCATGCACACATGCATTCTCTTTATTTGTATTTCTATGATTTTATGTGTGTTCTTTTTGCTTGAGCATTGGTTAAACAATTCTAAGTGAACCAATAGAAACAACTAAGAAAGATATTAGGAACCAAAAGAACCAAAAATAAAAATAAGTAAGAAAGAGATAAAGATTATATGATCTAGAAACTGTTAATGACTACACCACTTTGAGCCCTTATATTAAGAAATCTGCAGCTCACCTTCTTGTTTGGCCAACTAGTTGAGCTTAACCAAGTTATGGACTAACTCAACCAACAAAGATCTACCAAAATTTCAAACCAGAACACCACTCAAACTTGAGCCAAAGTTTGAATCTGAAACAGAAACCATTTCAAATTTGAAATATAAATTTTTGCAAAACTCATTGTTTCTCCAGAACAAAAATATGCCTGGGTACCTTATCCAATATGATGAGCACCCACGGTGGCAAATTTGAAAAATTCGAATTTTGAATTCTTGTAGGCATTTCGTCGAACACTGGCAGCAGGAATTTAAATCAAACCAAACTTCACTGTGCTGCACTGTTCGAGCTCGCCCAGGCACTGCTGCCATGCTCCCTGGCCGCGCCTCGGTCGAGTCCAGTACCCCCAGGCCCGACCCAGGCCGTGAGAAGAGGAGGGAGGAGGAGAAACACACCCAGGACCCCCGCTCTTCTTCCCAGCAGCCTGCACGTCGACGACCACCCTGCCCTCGCCAGAGGAGACCTACAGGACCCCGCGGCCGACCCAGCAACCCCCCAGCACGCGAGCGTGGCCGCCGTGACCGGAGGAAGCTTCACGCACCGCCAGGACCCCCGCAACGGCGAGCTTCTGGCCGCGCTTGTCCCTGCCGCCTCGGCCTATATAAACCCCCGGCGATCAAACGAAGCAACGCACCGCACTCCCCTCTACCTCCCAGACATCGCCGCTTACTCCCTCGTGCCCTAGTTCGCCGTAGCCGACCTCGCCGGCGCAGTACTGGACGGGCGGAGCGCCGCCGCGTCCGACCACCGGGGAGCAAACTTCTGCAGGGAATCGGAGGAGGAGGAGCACCGCAGCCGATCCCGAGCGTCGCCGTCGAGTTTCGTTTCCTCTACGCCTCGCCATCGCCGTCGAACGTTCTTCACTGCTCGCAGGTGAGCTCCCTCCCGTGTTGAGGAAGACGACGCACGTAGACCGTCCGATCTCGATCCAACGGCACCTTACCGATTCGGGTTTTTAAGTTAGGTCTGACGTTGCGACCCCACCTGTCAGCATCCATTTTTATTCTCTCGCCCCGCGCGAAACGTTTTCGGGCCGGCCCGTTCGGGTTTCGTCTGGACTGGGCCTGGCTAGTGAAGTTTCGGTCCGAACCGTTTTAATTAATTCCCGCCCTTTTCTTTTATTTCAAAACTGTTTCAAATGGTATTTTCAAATTCAATTTCCTAGAGTTTTATAAGTCCAAATTTAGCAAATAAATATTCGTTGGAAAGCTTAGAAAATACTCTATCCAATAGTACTGGTTAGATTTCAAAATCAGTTAAGAATAAAAATGGTTATGAATAGTGTGACCCTAGCTTGTTAAATTAATGAAAGATTTCTAGAAAATTATTTAAGCTATCAAAAATCATGAAAATTAAAATGTGAACTTACTAATGACCCCTCTTACTGTTAGTCAACACTAATCTACCCAAACCATATTAGTGTGACCATTTAGACCCTAACCCAAACCTATTGGTTAGCATAAAATGATAGATCAATAGTGCACACTTAGAATTAATTGCCCTCTTTACCAATTCACTTAGTGAACCCATCCCACTTAAACTTGTCTTAGTAACCCCAAATCACCTCCACTGCTGCACAAGTGAACCACTTATGCTACTTAATAGAGTAACTAGCTTGCACACTTGAAGAAAAACTTAGAAGGAAAACTTACCATCCAACCCCATAGCAATGCAACCTAAATGCTTGGTTAGCCAACAAAAGTGTGTGCTTGGTGTGTTGTTGGTTTGGTGAAGTGATGGTGTGCTTTGTGTTTATTCGTTATTAGACGCTAGTGTTGCCGAGGAGGATATTGGAGGGGATTATTATTATCAAGAAGAAGAAGAAAACCCCGGACACTTTGCCAACCAAGGCAAGCCATCTTTTGATTCATACTCCCACTACCTAGTTTTAATATTGCATTCCACTTGTTTTAAGTAAATTGCATGATTGAATTGCTAGAGTAGATTGATAGAAGCAAATTGCATGATTGAATTGCTAGAGTAGAATGATAGAAGCATATTGATGTCTTGGTTATCAAGAGCATCAAGCTGAGTTTATCCAACCATAGTAGTAGGACTATCACTCAATGTAGTTGCTTAGTCGCTAATAAAAGTTGAGGCTACCTCTGGAGGAACCCCATTTGAACGGTGGTGACTTGAAAGTTAAACTTGAAATGGGAGATTGCTCCTCCCTGATGGCTTTATGAAAGAAAATAATCTCGACTAAGAACTATGAAATGTATTTCTCAATTGACAACGAGTGATGTACATGGGTGCCAATTATACCGTACAACCACGTTACCCCTATATGGGAAGGGGCTTAATCCGTAGCTTGTTTATCTTAGTATGGGAGGTCTTGTATTAAATCTTCATGGGAGGACTCCATGGGCGGATACTTCTTGACCAAGTGGATTCACTAACCCGGTACCCGGGATGGGCAGAACTAGAGGCGCCGGAGCGGGAAGTCCGTATCCCGGGCTCTAGGGAAGGATCCTATACTAGGATGAGCAAGTGAAAGACTTTGTTTGATTATCTGAAACCCGCATACCTTTGTGTATAGCGAACCGTGGATTTCTCCCGGCAGATGTATCGAATCTTGTGGGTAAAGTGTACCCCTCTGCAGAGGTTTTCAAACTATTCGAATAGCCGAGTCCTCGGTCATGGACGGTTGGCAAACTCTACCTGGCTTTTGTCAAAACTAAAAATAACAAGGGTGAACTTGGTGAATGACCTGAATTTGAATTGACATGACTTGACCTTGATCTTGACACATTGAAGTTCCTCTTTAGAATGAACTTAGAGAACTAAACCTCTTTTCTACAAATGAGCATTCTTGGGAAATAAAACTAGCTTTTGCAAACCAACTTAGTGCTTAGTCCACTATACCCAACCTTGCATATCTACTTCATCTATTCATTTATAAGATGGTTTGCGAGTGCATCCAATGTACTCACGGCTGTGTCCCTGGCTATCAACTTGGCCAGACTATGGGGAGGAATACTCGGAGGAAGGGTATGAAGAAGAGTACCAGAACTAAGCTCGTCTCCGTGAGTCGCCAATTGCCTGTAGGGAGGAGGCATGGGCCGAAGACGTTATTTCCGCTGCTATATTGTGTTGTAATATGACTTGGTCTATATGACCATTGTATTTGAATCACCGTATTGTAATGTCTATGGAACTGGTTACCAACTACGTTATGTATATCGCAACAATGATTCTGGGATTGCGGTGGAATACATAACGGGCACTTCGAATTTGTTATCAAATTTGAGGTCGTCACACATATGTTAGGGACACATGCATGCAAGTTTTCTAGGGTGGACGATGCTCCGGTGGTACTTATCCGGTGAAACCCTAGACTGGGGGGGTTCGGAGATCTACCCCCTATAGCTTTCTCCGTATGAGGCCTCACCGATGGATCTTTTGCTTTATTTTGGTTTGTTTAGGACATATATACATGGAAAGCAATGGTTGGGCCCACTTTACCATGAAATAGGCTCCGATAGACCCGTAGCGGGAGTTTCCACGTACAGATCCTGGATTTCACCAAGTGTTAACAGCCCATGTCTCTGAAGAAGGCCATGCCCGGGACCTACCTATATTGCATGTACCAACCTTGGGTCACACCTATACACAGCGCCGCGGCCGTTTTACCTGCCAGGCATCGAACAGCGCAACAATGCCATTGGTGTCGTTTTACCTGCCAGACATCGGACAGCGCAACAATGCCATCGGACAGCGCAATAAATGTAATAAATAAATAAAAAATAAAAAAAACAAGAAAATATTAACATAATTATCAATTTAAATAAATGTAATAAATAAATAAAAAATAAAAAAATAAACAAAATTTAAAGGGCTAAGCCGACGGCATGCCGTCGGCATAGCCACAGCCGTCGGCTTAGCCCTAACCCTAATAAACGTGGCAATGGACCCGGATAGAATTTTTCCTATCTTCCCCCCCGAGCCCGAGCCCGACCCCAGCCGCCACCCGACCCCGCCGCCGCCCCGCGCCTCCCTCCCGGCCGCCCCGCCGCCGACCGCCCCCGCGCTGCCCTCCCGCCCCGCGCCACCGCCGACCGCCGACGCCGACCCGACCCCGCTGCCCCGCCCCGCGCCTCCCTCCCGGCCGCCCCGCGCCGGCCGCCCCGCGCCTCCCTCCCGGCCGCCCCGCGCCGCCCCGCCGCCGACCCGACGCCGACCCGACCCCGCCGGCCCGCCCCCGCGCTGCCCTGCGAGCCCGCCCGAAGGTTGCCCCTCTCCCCTTTTTTTTACTAATTGTTAGCATTAATCTTGATATTTTGTACGTGTGTGTGCGTGTGCCTGCGTGTGCGTGTGTTGTTCTTGTGAGAGAGATGGTGAGAGGTAGAAGAAGAAAGGAGCTTCGAGTTGCAGCTCCAACACTAATCTTGTTATCTATGGGAAGGGCCTCGGTTGATTTACTGCCGCGTTGCTTATCTATGGGACCACCATCCCTGGCACCACGCCAGCACACAACATATTTGAATGAGTGAGGCAGTGAGGTCATAGCCGCTGGCTTTTAGGGAATCGACCCAGTTTCCTCTTATTTTATTGCTCTGGTCTCCTAGTTCCACGGGACTGAATTAATACGTTTACCTTCCCCGTAATTGAACAAACAAGGGCGGGAAAACGAGAATAATTAAGGCAGAAGTTGAACGAAAACCAACCGAGGCCCTTGCCTTGTGTATGTCTATAAATAGAAAGGGGGTGGAGATATCCGCGTGCGGGGTGCGCGTGCGACTTAGACTTAGGACTTTGGGCGTGGCGGGCGGCGGCGAGCGAGCGAGCGAGCTCTTCTTCCGGTGCCGGCCATCCACAGCAGGTACTTTGCTTCTTCCTCCGATCGACGCGAGCTCTCTTGTGGTTCTTTGTTCTTCTTTTTTGGGGTTGGTTGAAGATTTGTTTGACCATGCATGATGGATGGATTCATCCGGCTGGCCGTGATCTTATTATCTCCCCTCCTCTCATGGATCCACACACGTATTAGCGGCTAAGGCTCTCTTGTGGTTCTTTGTTCTTGTTTTTTGGGGTTGGTTGAAGATTTCTTGTGTTCGTTCAGCTGCTTGCTAGCTGTACAAGCGTCGGGGGCGTGCGCATGGAAACGGCCAAGCTCAGTCAATCGCCGCGCGCGGGACGGGACCACGAACTTGGGCACGTCACGCACCATGGTGCAGGCGCAGAGATCGGCGCGCCTTTCCGCGCGCGTCGGGTGTCAGAGTACGTGTGGTGTTCGACGCCGGCCGTGAGAATATGTGTACTGCGTGCGCGTCGACGTACGAGGCGGCGTCCGCGTGCTCCGCCTCCCCCATTATCGCAGCCAGAAGAACCAGGATCCGGCGGCCGTGGTACCACGGACAACGTCGCCCCTCCCTACGACGCGGTGACCATGCGAAATCCCAGCAAGCACCTCTTCTTCTGCGACGGCAGCCTGTACCAGGTGTGGCAGCAGAGGGAGACGAAAAGGATCTCGGAGGAGATCTTGGTCCTGAGATTCAATCCGGGACGCCGGCCGTGCTGGGACGCGGTGAAGGATCTCGGAGGCTGCTCTGTGTTCGTCGGCGAGAACAGCAACCCAGCGGTGGTGGGAGGCGTCCGCGGCGTGAGACCCGACTGCGTGTACTGGATCAACAACGTGCCCCCCTGCAGGGCCATGCATATGGTGCACGATCTGGCCACAGGCTCCTCCGAGCTATACTGCGCCAACAAAGGTAACCGCTGGTATGTTGATGATGGCAGCGTTACCATCAGTATCTAGGTTGTCTTTAAGTTCTCAACTTTTCATTCAGTCACTTAGTCGATTGATGTTCTCTACGTATGAGATCTGCGGACAACGTCGCCCCTCCCTGCAATGTGGTGACCATGCGAAATTGTAGTAAGCACCTCTTCTTCTGCGACGGTAGCCTGCAGCAGGTGTGGCAGCAGAGGGAGACGAAAAGGATATTGGAGTAGATCTTGGTCCCGAGATTCAATACGGGACGCCGGCCGTGCTAGGACACCACGAAGGATCTCGGAGGCTGCTCTGTTCTCGTCGGCGAGAACAACAACCCAGCGGTGGTGCGAGGCATTCGCTAATGGGAATATGCCCTAGAGGCAATAATAAAGTTGTATTATCCATATTTCTGTGTTCATAATTAAATATTTATATTTCATGCTATAACTGTATATTAGTTCCAAATTTGAGATTTGGAGGAAAACCGAATTGTACTGTAAAATAGTAAACAACAAAGAATTCCCTAATCTTGCATCGATATTAGTTCACTTATTATCCGATAGTCTCGTTTTCCTGACTATGGGCATAACTAAGTTGTTACAAGGTAACCAATAATAAGCGGGAGCGTATTGTTTGGGAGAAAAACAATGCTGGACAAGACCCCGTTGACATACCACAAAACTAAGTCGTCAATATGTTGACTTAGGATCAGGGGAAGAGGTACGTAGGATGAATTCAGATATTCAAACAAACAAGACGAATCTGATTATATTGTTGGGACAAAGCTAGGGTTTACAAGCTAAATCTCAGGGTGTCCTCCGCTTGCTCCTCCCAAACCCTTATAGGTGGCTAGGTCCTAGAGTCCTGGTCGGATATGATACAAACTCTATCTATGTCAGTTTATAGCAAAATTTTCTTATTCGAGTCCTTCTTTCATCGGTTCCTTCTTGGGCCCTAATCTTTGTGGGCTTTATCCGAATATGAACCAGGGGTACCGTTGCCATGGACCCTGGCAGGTGTTTCCTTGTCACTTTTCTTCTATATCAATTATATAGTATATGGTACATAAAAAGTACAAGTATATCGGGGCCGTCGGCGTAGCCCGTCACCTCGGACGACTGACAAACGGGCCGTCGGGCCAGGATTGCCGTCGGCGTAGATCAAGCAGACCCGACGGCATGCCGTCGGCACAGCTTGGCCGTCGGCTCAGCCACTCGCCGTGAGCCAGCCGTTCGGGCCCGCTCAACGGCGTTATCATGCAGGTCCTGACCCGACGGCATGCCATCGGCTCAGCCTCTGATTTTTTTTCAAAAAATCGTTTATTAATATAGTATAATTATTAATAATGAGGATAAGAGCCTCCAAAAGATTTCTTTTCGTTCTATGAACTTTAAGGTGTATGAAGTCTCATAGTTAACTCTTGCAGTGGGACGATAGAGACTCCATTTCACTTAGGTTGATTTAATTTAGGCCGGAGGCAGACCTATAAGTCAAGGTAATCCTCCTTTGAAACACTTTGGTATTGCTCCTAGATAGATCATAATACAAATAATCAATCAGAGCACAGGGAGCCATCTCATTATCTTTTAACTGATTATTATAGTATAATTATATTTTTTTAGGTATTTTTGTTTTCTGAGCCCCCGAAGCCTGTTCTGGGGTGAAACCCTAGCCAGCAGCACCCGCGCGGTCTACCCCCTAGATTTCTCCGGAGGGCGGCACTAAGGTGGGGTAGTGTGTTCCTTTAGCTTTGGTTAGGACATATAGACATGGTAAGCATAGGTTTAGCCATTCCTAGGACAAGGTTCCCCTCGGTGGAACCGACGTGGGAGTTTACACCTCTAAGTCATGAGTCGGGAGCGATAGGTACGTAGGAGGCACGTGAGAGCGGCTGGGGAGCTATAGCTATTGAATCCCATCAACCCACCAACACACATGCACACACATATTAGGTCCGCATGCATGCTCTGGGTAGCATGCGGGCCCCCAAAGCCCGATCTGGGGCGAAACCCTAGCCAGCAGCACCCGCGCGGTCTACCCCCCTAGATTTCTCCTGAGGGCGGCACTAAGGTGTGGTAGTGTGTTCCTTTAGCTTTAGTTAGGACATATGAACATGGTAAGCATAGGTTTGGCCATTCCTATAACAAGGTTCCCCTCGGTGGAACCGACGTGGGAATTTACACCGCTAAGTCATGAGTCGGGAGCGATATGTACGTGGGAGGCAGGTGAGAGCGGCCGGGGAGCTATAGCTATTGAATCCCATCAACCCACCAACACACATGCACATACATGTTAGGTCCGCATGCATGCTCTGGGTTGCATGCGGGCCCCGAAGCCCGATCTGGGGCGAAACCCTAGCCAGCGGCACCCGCGCGGGCTACCCCCCTGGATTTCTCGGAGGACGGCACTAAGGTGTGGTAGTGTGTTCCTTTAGCTTTAGTTAGGACATATGAACGTGGTAAGCATAGGTTTGGCCATTCCTATGACAAGGTTCCCCTCGGTGAAACCGACATGGGAGTTACACCTCTAAGTCATGAGTCGGGAGCGATATGTACGTGGGAGGCACGTGAGAGCAGCTGGGAAGCTATAGCTATGAATCCCATCAACCCACCAACACACATGCACCCACCAGCAATGGTTGGGCCCACTTTACCATGAAATAGGCTCCGATAGACCCGTAGCGGGAGTTTCCACGTACAGATCCTGGATTTCACCAAAGTGTTAACAGCCCATGTCTCTGAAGAAGGCCATGCCCGGACCTACCTATATTGCATTTACCAACCTTGGGTCCACCTATACACATATGTTAGGGACACATGCATGCAAGTTTTCTAGGGTGGACGACGCTCCGGTGGTACTTATCCGGTGAAACCCTAGACTAGGGGGGTTCGGAGATCTACCCCTATAGCTTTCTCCGTATGAGGCCTCACCGATGGATCTTTTGCTTTATTTTGGTTTGTTTAGGACATATATACATGGAAAGCAATGGTTGGGCCCACTTTACCATGAAATAGGCTCCGATAGACCCGTAGCGGGAGTTTCCACGTACAGATCCTGGATTTCACCAAGTGTTAACAGCCCATGTCTCTGAAGAAGGCCTTGCCCGGGACCTACCTATATTGCATGTACCAACCTTGGGTCACACCTATACACATATGTTAGGAACACATGCATGCATGTTCATACTTAGACATGCTCCGTGGTTACTTATCGGTGAAACCCAGACTGGGGGGGGGGTTCAGAGACCTACCCCTATAGCTTTCTGTACGAGGGCATCGTCGAGGAATCTTCTGCTTTGTTTGGTTGTTTAGAACATATATACATGGAAAGGGGCAATGGTTGGGCCCACTTTACCATGAAATAGGCTCCGATAGACCCGTAGCGTGAGTTTCCACGTACAGATCCTGGATTTCACCAAGTGTTAACAGCCCATGTCTCTGAAGAAGGCCATGCCCGGTACCTACCTATATTGCAAGTACCAACCTTGGGTCACACTTATACACATATGTTAGGGACACATGCATGCAAGTTTTCTAGGGTGGACGACGCTCCGGTGGTACTTATCCGGTGAAACCCTAGACTGGGGGGTTCGGAGATCTACCCCCTATAGCTTTCTCCGTATGAGGCCTCACCGATGGATCTTTTGCTTTATTTGGTTTGTTTAGGACATATATACATGGAAAGCAATGGTTGGGCCCACTTTACCATGAAATAGGCTCCGATAGACCCGTAGCGGGAGTTTCCACGTACAGATCCTGGATTTTAGCTAGTGTTAACACCCCACGTATGTGAAGAAGGCCTTGCCTAGGACCTACCTATATTGCATGTACCAACCTTGGGTCACACCTATACACATATGT